>PNEQ01047128.1:0-111212 GCA_003012365.1 Medauroidea extradentata
TGGGACTTACTTATAGCACTGTAAAGTTGCCATTGTAGGGTAGTTTACGTGGTATTCACACTGATTTTTCCCGAGCCACAAACAATTGCGCCACATAACGTCGAAGTTGTTCATGAAAATTAATTTAAAAAATAAAAATATTAATTTCCTGAGTTTATAGAGGTTGTACAATAACACGCCACAACAGAACTGTAAAATGTACAAGGATCCAAGTAAAGGGAAAATCACAACGGTAGCCCTTTCCGTCGAAGCAAAGTCGATCATTCATTAAAAATCACATACGACTCCTGTACAGTACTGAGAGTTCGAATTTTGAAAAATCTCAAAACCTTATACGGCCATTTACGTAATCATCATCCTGAAGAAAAAATAATCTGAATATCTCGACGGGTTCGATATATATATATATATATATATATATATATATATATATATATATATATATATATATATATATAACGATGATTTATCTAAATTACATTCCAGGTCTTTTCACCTCCTAAGAGACTGAATTTCGAAATACCCTTGTATCACATTTTAGACTACTTGACTGGTGTCTCTTGGACGTGAAAAACACGACAATAACCCTTTGGGTTCAAGATATATCGACGATTAATTAAAAACACATTTCATAACTTTTCACCCCTTTTCACCTCCTTAGGCGGGGAACAAAAAAAAAATCTTGAAACTACTTTTCCGGTAAACATCAGTCTTCAGTCTTAAACAAAAATCACGTCGCTATATAAAATTCAATGGGATCGATATAAATCGATTGTGAATCTTAAAACACATTTTACGCCCCTTTTTTTTTACCTTTTTGAAGCCGAATTCGCAAAATATATTTTAATGGTATTTTGGATATTTACAAAAGCATCGATCTAAAGCAAAGAGTACTTCGATATCTCGATTTGTTCGATAGATATGGAAGAATAATCGAAAATACATGTCACATATTTTCTCCTCCTTATTTATAGAATTTCGAAACGTCTTGGAGTCCTGCCATAGACGTTTGTTTACGCAATAAACTGAAGTAAAAATCACGACGATAGTCAATTGTGTTTCAGTGATATAGACGATTCTTAAAAAAAACACACACACATTCTTACTTTTTGGAGGTCGAATTCTAAAAAAAAATCCTAGAACTACTTTTTGGGTATTTACGGAAGCAACATTTTTATGTGAATACCAACTCTCCATCCTGAATGGTTCTATAGATATCGATAGTTAATCGGAAACACATTTAAGGTATTTTCCTCCCTTTAAACGTTGGATTTCGAAAAATCCATAAATTGGCTAATATACATTTTTATGTCTGTCCTATTAAAGTACAAAATCATTATAGGCCGTCGGGTTTGAGCTCTATCGACGTTTCTTCGAAAATATATTTCACCCCTTTTCACCCCCTTAGAGGTCGAATTTCGGAAAATCCTTTCCTAGTGCTTGCCTACGACCGGAGAGGAATCCACACAAAAATTTTCAGGATTCTAGATTCAGTGGTTTGGGCTGCAGTTAGATATGTCAGTCAGTCTGTCAGAGCTCTCTTTTATGTAGAGATACTAGCTGTCCCGTTGCGGCTTCGCCCGAGTGTGCTATAGAAAAGAGCTACTAACTTTTACTAACGCATTAATTGATGTCGTTACTATATTCTCTGTGTATCTTTTTAAATTAAAAAAATTATATATATGCTGAGTAATTCTCTAATCATCTACAAAAATTTGGCAATGGGTCATATCTTGAATCTTATGCAAGCCTAGGAAGAAGTAATGAAAATTGCTGATCTCTTAGAAAATGTATATCCTGATATATCCTACATTAGTGAGAAGCCCATTGACTGGTTGTGCGAACGTGAAATTCTGACACGAAAGAACAACAGGGTCGATGAAATTAATTACATACTGTTGCAAATTAAAAACATCGAGCAGCACACCAATCTTGAAGTACGTAATGAAACAGAAAACATCACCAAATGATGTTCGAAAGCAAAGAAATATGAAGCTAGTTGTTAAATAATACAAAAAATAAAACAGCTTTGTCCAGTCCACTTCGCTGAGCATACTTTAATTGCAGAACCTTTTTTTAAATTCAGCTGTTCTATGATCATAACTGTCTTTTGTAGAGAAAAAAACATTTCGATTGCAACTTTTGAGTTATTTCTCCATAGTCAATATACATTTTCGGGAGTTCTGTAACATTTTACTACTTTTCACACACATAATTGTCGAATTTCGAACAACCCTGAGTTCTGTTTTTAGTTATTTACGTAAGCTTCATTGTAAAGCAAAATTCTTCTCGATATCTCAATGCTTTGGGAGATACGGACGATTACTTGGAAAAATGTTTTATTTTTTTACCAGCTATCAAGGACGAATATTGAATAGTCCTGAAATTAGTTTTTAGGTATTTACGCGTAAACTTCATTTTAAAGCAAAAACCGCCTCGATATCTCAAATATTTCAGGAAATACGGATGATTAATTGAAAACACGTTTAATGTTTTACCGGCTTTGAAGGACGAATTTTGAAAAATCCTAAAACAACTTTTTAGACATTTACATGAGCACCATTCTGATGCAAAGATCACCTCGGTATCTTAAGTGGTTTAAGAGATGTAGAGGATTTATTTAAAACACATTTAACGGCTTTTCACTCCTCAGTTTCCGAATTTCGAAAAACCGAAAAATTATGAAATGTGTATTTGCTAAGGCAATGTTTTGAAGCAATAATATTAACAATATATCATCAGGTTAGAGAGTTATTGAGAATTTCACGAAAACACATTTTGCCCCTTTTCACACCTTTAATTTTCGATTTTCGAAAAATCCTTCCTTAGTGGGTGCCTACGCCGTGAGGGGAAGCTATGCTGAAAATTTCACGTTTGTAGGTCCAGCGGTTTGGGTTGTGCGTTGATGAGTGAGTGGGGCACTTCATTTTATATATAGAGATTAATATATTTAATAATTTTTCAAATACGTTTTCATCTCTGAACAAAAATGAAAAGTGTTATAAGTTTGACGGCTACGTCTGTCTGTGGATCTGCCTGTCTATGTCTGTGGCTTCGGAGTTCCCAACCACAATTAACGTTTTACAATGCTATTCATTATTGAAAGCTAGTCTTGTCGCGATAGTAGTAGGCTGTATTTGATGAAAATCTTTTCAGCGGTTTAATAGTTACGAGCCCTTTTCCGAACTGCCGTAGGAATTTATATGGACGTATCATGGAATGTTTATTATAATTATATATTTTATTTATTAAAGTTTAAAAAGATGCGAATAAAACTTAAATTATATATATATATATATATATATATATATATATATATATATATATATATATATATATATATATATACACATAACTGACTCACAAAACAATTACTTTAATGTAAGAATATAATAGTTTCAAGATTATCGTTGATCCTTAAACGCGTTGGAGGACCGCTAAATAATCGAAATAGGTCGTTAAAATTAGGAGTATCTAAACAGAATAGAGCAAAACAACAAGACCAAATATGCAAAATGACGTATCAATCCCTCACATTGAATAGAAACGATACTTAATATTTTAGCATATCTTTTAGAATTGTCACATTTTGCCAATGTAAGTTTTGTTGCAGTTACTTTCAAGTTCTCTAATGCATATAACAGGCAACAATTATTTGAAGCTATTATTATTTTATGTTTTTTAAGGGAATGTTTTATTTCTCGCTTTTAATAATTTGTATGTTTTTCTTCGTGCACTTCTTCGGTAAATTTTCACTCTTCGTCGATAATTTGATAGTGTTTGGTAATTCCGTACAACTTATGATCTGATTATTGAACACAGAACATGCTGAACTACTTTACTTGGCATCTTAGTTCATTTTCAGTATCGAGTTACCTCACCAATCAAACGTAGCAAATATAACTGTCGTGCAGTTTATTGTAATAACTCGAGTTTACAAAGTCGCTATACCCATCGTTTGTTCTTACGTCAGTCTTCTATATCTTAACGATAATATTACAGCTATGATCCATGTAGGTACTTTTGCAACATACCTACAACCATATCAGCAATGGTAAATCTTTCAACACTGCAGTCAGCATACCATTTCACACTTTGGATAAAAGTAAATAAAACAACCGCAAGCTGTATATCGGACACATAAGAACACACATTTGACTATTACATCGTCATTCCTTAGTCAGCCAACCCAGGTCATGAGGTAAACCACACAACCCAGCATGCTAACATACCATAAACTAAGTTCATATCAACCCGTCTTTCCACGCATACATTCATCAATACACAAACCAGCCCTGTTAAACGAACAAACGATACGATACAGTTCATATATTACCCATATTAACGTTTCAATCCCAATAATATGTCAGTAAAAATTAGCAATTTTACGTAGCCCAAGCCTTCCCAAGACAAACAAACATGTATATCGATATTCCAACCAACAAGCAGTAACTTGTACCATATGAACCCGACAAACCCGTATTGTCCACACACATCAGAGAGGATATCATAAGTTCATACAGTCAAGACATACGGATGGAACATACAAACCAACGAAATACAATAACTAACAACCCAGCTAAATATACTCGGCAGTCCATTTCACATACCATTCCGATCGTCATACCCATTCATACCCATGTTTGCCCATTAAACATGTCAACAGTTACATTAATACCGCGAAGGTACCAACTTTCGATACTGAATTCTTGTCGTCGGTTTCTTTTACAAACCACAGTAAATATGTCAGTCATATGGTTACTAATACCAGCCGTTATCATTTTATTGACCATCCCGTATAGATAAGTCTTACTGTCAAGCTATAGTAGTGCTGGGGTTATTCCAGTTATTAAGACGAATCTATCACAGAGACTAGTCATAGGTCAAACATCGACATCATCTGATCTGAAGAGTTGTGTGCTATCACATTTCAGTACTGTCTTGGCATCACGAGTTGAGTTAGTGGTTAGCTTGCACATTGTTATAGAATTCTTTAACAGAAGATAATTCAAATTAGCACATTTGACTACTGGCAGATAGATGCAACAGGAAAGCCTTGTAATTAATAATAGGTAAGGACCTTGGCTACAAAAAGTCGATATTTTATATCTGTATAAAACACTGTTCTGCGTATAGATAATTATTTTTGTTGCTTTTCATCGAAGTAAGCCTACCTTATATATATATATTCACACGGCAGTAACAATCCCGGTTTCAAAATTACAATTTTGTGACGTTCAAAATTTTAATAATTTTCAAGTACACAGACAATTTATTGAAAAAGCCAAATATACTTAGAAAATATACTTAGAGAATTTTCCAAGTTATAAATTACGGAAAAGAAATACCATGTTGTGTACTGTATATTGAAATTGTAGCGGCACGTAAAATTTTCTATATATAACATTTGCTAGATGTAATTTAAATATTGTTATGTGAGAACCTTTTATTAATCACGCTAATATTTTTGAACATTTTTTTTTATATTTACGTGTACCGCAAAAACCATGCAATTTTTAGTTTGCCGTGTTATTTGTGAAAATAAAAGTACGATGCAATTATTTTTACCTAATCCTATGAGTATTGTCTACAAGTTCGGTAATAACATAAAATAAACAGTATTTCCGTAGCCACAAAATTCGTCGTATTATAAACAGCAAGGTTATTACAGCCGCAACAAAACGCTCAGGCAAACAGGGAAAATTTCTGGAAAAAAGGGGGGAGGAATTAAAATAATTAGTCAGTTACGATAGCTAGGAAACATTGCGGCATATTCCAGTAATATGAACACGGACCCGGGTGGCTGGGCTGGGAATATAATGCACGTCCTCGCGAATGTGTGTCCAGTGTTATAGGACTGAGCCAGAGTGACTTGCAGCGTGACCTGAACAACCAATGCTTATTCAACAGTCTATATTATTTATAAACAAAGTTCAAATTACAAATTAAAGAAAGGTTACCTAAGGTATTTAATTTAAAAGGCTGGTGTACAAGCATAAGACTTTATTGGTAATCTTGTGTTATTATTTTTTAAATGTGGTTAATCAAAATATTATCAAATCCTTTGCTAAGGAAAAATCAAATTTATAAAAAAATTCATGCAATAAATCTGGCACATTTTTCACGTAACTTGAATTCACGTAACCGGGTGAGAGTCGTGAGCGAGGCCAAACTAAAATAATATAGTACGAGAGGTTAAAATATATTTTAATAAACATGTTCTCATAGTCCTAATGCGATTAACACTTTTTGGGACGCTGTAATGTACTACTATTCTTTAAAATTAAATGAGGAATCGAATGTATGATAATGATTGTGGAAACTTAATCAAATTACGTTTCGAGAGAAGGTTTTAGAAATTGCTAGACTGCGAGGTGGATGTTTGCAATAGTGCGGCCACAGAATGATGATCGTGTTTTCATCAGATCAGCAGGTTAATTAAGAGCTGACGACACCCCGTGGCAGTGGGCAGGCTTACAACTGCTGTTAGTAAACAAGGCGATATGACGCTAATGGTAATTACCATCGTAAAGGACGTGATGGGTGCATGAAATGCGACACACCGTAATTGCCATCTCGTGAGTTAACGAGCATGTTTTATGTTTCTGTTGATTGTTTTCTGTTGTACTTGACCTTGTGTTGGATTTGAAATTATCAGACATGTGTGAAACCACGCATGTAAATAATAAAGTGCTTCAAATTAAAATATATGTTAATTTGCAATTAATTTCGTATAGGGTAAGATAACCTAAGATTATATCAGACAGTTAAAGATAAAAAATTATCGTTTTTAAATTAATTTTGGGATGTTTCTACAATATAGCTTTGCACTAAACCACTTTTCTGCAGATAAAATTATGATTAATTAATCTCTATTACACTAGTGACGTTAACAGTAACGAGGCGTGATTTTGTTCTAAGGGAAGCGATGCTTTTCAATGACTATACATACACAACTTTGAGTTGTATGTGGAACAATTCGACAATAAGGGGCGTGTACACTCACACCTGCTAGTGGTGCGCAAGAGGTGATGAAGGAATTATTCTGTCACACTATCTGCGACAGAACAGCTCAAATTCGTTAGTTGTGACCGGCAGGTGCATTATGCTATGTGCTTAGAAAGTATAGTCGGTCAATTAATAATTTACCCTGCAGCATCACTACGCTTCGCAGAACATAGTAGACAATATGTTTTACGTATATAATATTCCGCTAACTAGCTAATTAATGACCAGTGAGATATTATTAATTTTAATGATTCAAAGTATTTTACATTCACGTACGAAATGTGATTTATTAAAATATTGTGAAATGTATGTTTACATGTAACATTTGTAGGTTGTAATTTACGTTGTACTCAATTTTTCTACTGGCCGTAGCTTAAATTTTGTGAATTGTGTCATGGCTGGGCGTAATACAGGAAGTTAATAATTTAATATAAATTAGATAATTATTTTAACAGATTTTCATTTGGTACGTGGGTACTACTG
This sequence comes from Medauroidea extradentata, assembly GCA_003012365.1. Classification (NCBI taxonomy): domain Eukaryota; kingdom Metazoa; phylum Arthropoda; class Insecta; order Phasmatodea; family Phasmatidae; genus Medauroidea; species Medauroidea extradentata. The sequence goes on from PNEQ01047128.1 coordinate 7,492, forward strand.
AGAACTATCAGTGAAGATATGATCTTTGTGGTACCTAATATGTCTCCACATCAGTTGCCATCTTGGATTATTTTACTTTTCAATTTTTTTTTAAATTTTGAGAAGATAAATGTTAATGTTGCTATACTAAAGCGTGAATCCTATTCACCTTGTGCTACAGAAGAACATCGCAGTTGAATTTTTAACGTATAAGCCGCAATTAGTACAGCATTTTTTTTTGTTTTCTTATAATTTTCTGGACTAATTGCATCCTAAATATACGTTACGTTGACAGCTCAACTGTGAGGCTTGTGTCGTACTGCAAGGCAAATAACATTCACTCTATAATGGATTTTTCTCCACAGAATCTCATTAAATCGAAAAAAAATATCTAATAAGGCGACTAATGACGAGCCTCAAGAGCGGGGACGTCATTTCAGGTTTTTCTTGGGGGGGAGGTGGGGGGGCAAGATTTTTTTTTTCGGCAACAGTGACCTTGTTGCGTCTTTTAAAAATAATTAGGCATGTATACATTAAGCACATAAACTGAAGTTTTATTATTAAAGTTAGCATTATTTAAAGAACAAAATAAAAAAATATATTATATACACTTAAATTCTAAATTCAAGGGGGGTGGGGTATTTGCCCCCCTGCCTCCCTCTAAATGACGCCCCTGCTCAAGAGGAGTCTCCGTCGGTGTCGAATTTCCACCTTTAACACGTGGGAACAGCGTAGTAATAAGAGCCAGTGTCCCACGCTTGACGAGAAGCATATCGCCTCTATTCGCAGCGCGCCTACGGTACTTTTAAGCACTGTTAGATAAATAAACGCTGAAAACATCAATTGAGTTCTACCCTTTTTTCGAGGCCATTATGGATAAAATACTCAATGACAACCCTAGATAATGGTAACTGCCAACTTTATGAGTAAATATTTATCCAAAATTACCTATTCGTTACACGTGATTTCTTGCGCGCGCCGCAGTTAAATGCACGAGGTTCCGGCGTTAGAGATTGTGCCTCAGAAGTTCGTAACACTGGAGACAATTTTGTATAAAACGTTGGCTAAAACTACTGTCTAGGATTGCTATTGTTTAATTTCGTGTAGCAAAGCAGCTGCACGGCCTGAGTGAATGTCACTTGCTATGAGAACGTGACGAAAATAACCCTCGTTAATAACATAGTAAAACCATCACTTATGTTATGATATAATTTCATTATACTTCGCACACAATAAACAACATGTATGCTCACGACTTTTTTGAGTGTAACTGCCGTAACAATGATAATGCGATTCATATAGAAGAATCTTATGTACTACTGCACCGCCAAAAAAAAACCACACCAGATGTGTGAGAATTCAGAGAATAATTTGGTTGGTGTTGGGCTGCGCATGTAATGTTTAACACCCCCGGTCAGTTTGTTGAAGTGACCGCCTAGTACATGCTTTGAATTCACTGTAGCCACTAGAAAATATTATACTTTTAATGAACTGTTCGCACTCACTCAGTGTGCTGATTTACGGAAATAAAACGTTTTTGATACGAGTACGTAATGTCACTCACAAGACACCACACACATTATAAACACTGTTTCCAGGCCTGCAACAAAGATAAACATTGTTTAAACTAGTTTGGATATTTTCTGCAAATTAAATAAATAACATTACTTAGAAGATATTTAACATTTATTTTAATGCTATAAATTCATTTTGGAAACTAAGATTTTCTTTTTATTTAACGACCAGTAAGATTTTTGCCAGATATTATACACATCCATACCACCTTTGGTTTGCGGTACAGTGGTAAGAAAACAAACCCATTTAAATAAAAATGTTTGCTGGCTCATTAAATTTTCTCTCATATTTAATATTTTCATAAGCATTTATATAGGAGAACTTAAATTTTTGGTGGATTTGCAAAAACTTTTCTGAATGTGCACGAAACATAGTTATTTACTTTATAGTTTTCTGGTACTAAATGAATTCCTTACAGTTCTTGCCCCAAGTTGCAGTAGACGAAATAAGCTGATTGGCAATCCACCTTGCAATACACACCGTACAATTTCTAACAAATAAGTAATAGTATAATGCAGTGGTTGTATACATTAGTGAAATCAAAACTGTTATTTCCATGGTTTATCAAAGTAAGTTCATTTTAAACAGCGCACACGTTTTGCAGCATTTTTCATTTTCATGTAATTTTTTCTTACAATAATGATTATTATAGCAATGAATGTTGTAACAATTTGTTATAATTTTCATTCCTCCTCTATTAGTAACACAGAGAAATTCTTTAAAACATTTTGTAGCAAAATTACTGTCGCAAGTTAAATTAGTTTTTTTTTTTTTTTTTTAAGAATTTCATGTTTACATTTTATTGAATAAACCTAAACATATATTTTCACTACACGAACACAAAAAATGTGTCTGTAAAGCTTTCAGAAGTAAACAGTCTTCAGAGAAATAGAATGTTCTAATATTCTTGAAGATAGACTTTGCCAGTGACGTCACCACTCTTGACTTGAACCACGCTGGTGATGTCTCACATTTCCCACACGGAAATATTGGAAGCGACCCAACTGGGGATTGAACCCGAATCCCCAATGTGAAAGGCATACTTGAACTATGGCACGTACAAATATCGATAATCTTCTGTCTCACGTGAAAACTGAGAGCTCTGTAGACAACACTTCTCATTGGAAACTGTTATTTATGTATTAACTGGTAAGTGTGACTATGAGTTGTGAGAAAACCACATGTGGCAGTGGAAAGCAATGCTGTTTATGCAAGAAAGAGCTGTATGCAGGTGTTTCAACACCTACACCTACTGGCTAAGGCGAAACTGTTCTGGCAACTCTTAACTCAGAGCATTAGGTTGTAGAGTCGCTTCGTCCATTGTATCGTAAATATATTACACGTAGCATTTTGGTTTATTGACAAGCGCACTAAGGTTTTTGAGTATTATGTACTGTGCACAAACACTTAAAGTTAAAGTCCTGTTATATTTAATTGATGGAAAGTCTACTATAGTAGACTACCAGAAAAACGATTTATTTATAAAATCTCAACCTTCGGGAAACGTCTTTGTGTTGTAGGGGTAACGGAACTGATAAGCATAGAAGATATTGTAGATTGAAAATTAATGATTATCAAGGGATTTAACTAAAGCCGTGGTGAAATATAAAAATCTTATTAATAATTTAAATATAAAAATGTGCTTCATTTAAGAGCAAATTGAAGAACCTCTGGTAATACTAATTATTCGAACGAAATATTAATGATCTCCATCCGTTTTAAAGTCACGCATTTCAAAATTTCCACGTTATAAAAATCTTGAGAATTATTCAAATCTGACTTTTTCTGTGGTTTACAGAAGTTGCAACAATCGTATCTAGAACTAATTGTGAGCTAGGTAAGTGTTGCATATTTTTCATTTATGTTAGTGTGGTTGTATTAACTTTTTGCATATCCGCTTGTCTGAAAATTATTTTTCTGATGAATCTTGCCTCAAAGATGCAATGTAGTCGCCTCTTGTAGAGGGTTATTACATTAATTTTTTATTGTTACGTCACATTAAATGTTTAGTTGCACTCATTATTACGTAGCCACAAAACGTAAAATAAATAGTCGCTTGCAGCACAAGATAATAATAATCTGATATATCTTTCTCTGAGCACGTCTAGTAAACCTTCCTATGCAACAATATTAAATGTAATGTCCTTAAATAAATTTAAATATTTGATTGTGATAAGTAAGACGAGAACTCACCAACTTGCGAATACAAAGAAACAATAACACCGGTATCACAATGTCACGACAGATGTGTCCACCAATCAGCACCGGGGTTTCGGTGACGTCGGCACGTGCGCCTCGCCGCTGAATGGATGATATATGTTGTTATTCGCGATGCATCTGTTGTGATTGCAGTATTAGGTAGATGCTTGATTCCCTAAACCGGATTTTTAAAGGGCAAGAAGTGGTCCGATTATATGTCCTATTACGTACGTTTTTGAGGAGGTAAAAATTGACATTCTCTACTGCTTGCAAGAGTTTAATAACAAATGAAGATAACATATGTGATAATCGGCATACACGTATGATAACAACATATGATATAAACCGTGTCGTTGACCGTCGGAGTTTTTCGGTGCCGTCCAGTTTATCCCACTCTGGCATTACGTCTCTGCTCTACACTCACATCATGCCATCTTCACAAGACCCGAAGAGCTTATCTTAAATTTCTCTCCCCCTATTCCTCTTCATTATGCTCCGTCACGCAATATGTGTGTAATATTACAGTTTACGTGTGTAAGAGAGAGAAAGAGAGAAAGTGCAAGGCAAAGACGTACATGTAACATAATTTACCTTCTACGGATGAAGTTCGTGATGCCAAACTGTCACATAAGATCCAAAACTTACTTCACTCGCCTTTTCAGCAATGTATCTATATTTTGTGATGCTATTTCATTTACTATAAGTTCATTGTTCCTTTGTTTTCTTTCATACCATTTATTTGAGACACAAACATGATTGTGATCTTTGAACGATTCTTGCAACGGGTTCGTATTATGAACATAACAGTTTATTTTGGACATGCGCTATTGCAGGCGAATGATGCAGTACTGCAGAAAACCCACACGGGGACCGACCCAGCCAGGAATCAAACCCGGAATGCCTTGGTGGGAGGGGAGAGATTTGAACCCTCGACCACCGCGGTTCCTATGTGTCATAAATAAAGTTATGAATTAAGCACCTCCAGGTCTATTTATTTAGTTTCCTTTAAATTTATTGCAATAAAAATTCCGAATTTCATATCCTATATTCTTTAGTCTGTATTACAAATTTGAAGAATGAATTCTATATAATTAGTGAAGGTTTGTAATAACGTTGATTTATTATGAGAACGTATTTATTTGAAAGGAATTATTTTTAATATAATATTACGTATAATTCTTTAAACTACTAATTTTATGCAGAAAATAATTCAACACATCTGGTTTGAGAATGTGTGTGTATGTGTGTTATAACACTCAACAACAATTCAACAAAACTTTATTATTTAAAGTGTGTGTGTGTTTTTTTAAGCTACACCGTGAACTGTCGTTAAATTAACCAGACGTCACGGTACAATTTACTTCGATATACATGAGAAACATTTACTTTAGTCCATCAAATGAAACTGTATTGATAATTAGAAATAACTCGCTCATATTCGATCACAGCTGAGAGAATACTCTAGTGTTCTGCGAGTCAACTGAGCTATGTTTGGCGGAGTGCAACTCGATGCACACGCCATGTTTCCAGTACCCGGAAGCAAGAAAAGAAACGAACTCGACGTACTAATTGAAAACCATTTTCGTAGAGACAAGAGCTGGAAGGGCGTTGGTAGCGTGGCGCAAGCAGGGCAATTAGGCGAGTTGGTTCATGTTACAGCCAGCCCAGTCTTTAATTACTGTCATTACAGAGCAGCCTTTCCTTGAAGCGGGAAACTTCTGCCTCTTGTCTAACCAGCTGTGTTTACATCTGGGAGCGTAGCTGAACGTTAGTTCTTCAAACATTTCACTTGCCAGTTACTCGTAATAGGCCTCTGTTTCAGCTACCGATGAGACTACACCGTCAAATAAATCTGTACACTAAGAATAAGGTTTCTGACATACAACTGACAATGGTAAAACAATGTTTAAGTTTGTTTAACCAAAGATTTTAGTGTTAGGTAGATTACGCCGAGTCAACTTAACATGCAGTGTGATAGAATAACAAAATAGTTTTAGCACACTTTATACTTTAGTTTGGCTAACCAATATTTTGTTGAATCCAGTACATATTTGTCTCGCCATAAGCAAACATACTTACAGTCGCTGGTAATAAACAATTACAGCTCTGCACTTATGCATTTTCATATTTAAATATCTTGGTAATATTTTGTTAATATTGCTATTTGAAATAAAAAATGAAATATTTCCGGGTAATATATGTTGAACAGTTATGTTTGTACTAGGACCACGTTAAATAATACATTTTTAGAAATTTAGGTTCCAAGATATTACGTGGGATGGATGATGTTCCATCAATTAGTGGCAGGTATCTAGTAAGTGGTATCTTCTCTTACAAAGTATTTCATCTTGAAGAATATTGGAAGAGTGTTTCTCTCATTCTTCTCTGCAGAGTGTTTCACCACTACCACCACTACCACCACATTTCCTACTACATTTTTCTTTCTGTGCAAAGTAAAACTAGTCTTATTAGATCGCATTTCTGTGTCTGTGTTCCCGTGTGTGTCCTAATATTTTTAAATCTGAGTAGGTACCGAATTTCTTCTGCCTCGGTCCGTACATAGTGAGGTGTTTGTGAGGTCACCTTCCAAATGTCAGCATTGTGGAATCGCTTGTACAGATAAAACCTATTTTTTTATTTTTTTTTATTTTAAAAGTTCCTTATAGAAGGATTTATTACGGCGAAGATAATTTTTTTAGGTTAGCCATTTCTCAATGTAGCACGTGATTAAGCATATATCCTATTATGTCACATTTAAGAGAGCTACTATACCGATCGTAATGTTATTAGTCTACTTTCCGAAGGACAAAGTAGGCTTATGAGATCACTTTTCTGCCTGTGTGTCCGTGTGTGTCTGTGTGTGTGTGTGTGTGTGTACGAGTGTCCGTGTGTGTGTACCCCCTAAAAATTTTTAACCAGTTGATCGAATTTCATCAAGCTTTGTACACATATAGTACATGAAAAGCTGACTTCACCTATTTGTGTTTCGTTTATCCTGTGAGCATATTTTCAAATTTATGGGCATCTTCATATTTTTAGAATAGTAATAAATTAATAAATATCTTGGGACATTTTTTCTTCATTCTTTCATCAAAATTGGTACACATATAGGCCTACTGTATACATACTTGCTTAACTTTTGTACATTTCGTTCATAATTTTGTAATATTTTGAAAATGGTGGCTATTTTTTTATCTTTGTGATAGAAAGACATCTTAGAAAAAAAATCCCCAATATATTAAACTAATTACTAGTATATTACTTAGTAAGTTGACTGACATTTAGTATATTTCGTTTGTAATAAGACTAAATAAATTTTATAATTTAATGTTCCTAGATTACATAAACGATTTGGACTTTCAGGGTTAATTTGCACCCACTTTGAGGAAAGTAGACTTATCAGTTATGCTGGTAACGTCTTGTTTATATTTATACAGTTTCTCATCCAAATTTGGATTTTACTATGTTTAAATGTTCTAAAGCCTCCAGTTTCCAAGATAAAGCAACAAGATTGAGTAAAAATTATATGATAATATATTTCAAGCGCTATCGGGCCGACTGTAAACATATTTAATGTTTGGACAACTCATCAGTTAAGCTTTGATTTCAGTTAGAATTATTAATAAATATCCAGATTTTAGCTTACTTTTCGAAACTAAAATAGGTTTATGAGATCATAAACCTGCCTATACGTCCCTTGGTGTGTCCGTTTATGTGTATCAGACTCTAGAAATGTTTGACACGCGGACCGACTTTCATTAACCTCGGTACACATAAATAGAGAGGTTATTCGTTTCGTATGTATTTTATCCATGTCGTATTCAAATTTTCAAAATGGTGATTTCTTTAAACATTTTTTGAAAACATGAGAAACGCGAGTAAATATTTTCCGTTATTTCATGGAACACTGCACACATTAGTTAGGTCACATGGACTTTTATGTATTTTGTTCATGCAAAGTTTATAATTTATTAAATTGTAGCTATTTAAAAATTTTTTGTCACACAGAAACATATACTTTTCTCATACATTATATAATTTAAAAAATGGCGTCCGTTCAAACATTACCTGATTTTATTTTTTATTTCATAAAATTTGTAACATTTCGATGGTGCAGATTGTTACGTTTTTATAAATGATACTCCGTCTTATTTGCTTAGTGATGGTGGAGTTATTTACATAAAACGTACAGTATTTTATAACTTGTTTAAATGAGGGATTCTTTTAATATGAGTGAGACTCGCAGTCTAAATATCAGGTACGGCTTTAATTTACAATATATATACAACTATATCATTACATTTACGAAGTTCTTTACGGAGGGAGGCAAGAATAGTTAGAGACATTTATGATTACTTATGAGCCACTGAATTTAGTTACGACGATGACAGTCCCACCTTGTTAATGATGCCGAGGCTGATGTAAGGAAACGTCCACGGCGATCGGCACGTCGTAGATCTGGACGTCGTGGTGCATCTTGGTAGTGAAGTGGTCCTGGCGACGATATGGGGCAGACAGACATCGTAGGTAGCGTGACACGCCCCTTTATCGCGCCCTGTGTGGCAACTCGTGCCGCTGTTGGAGTGGGGAGTTCTGCCTTGCAGTTTGCAGCAACTTATGTTTAATATTTTGTAATTCCTGGCCGGGTGGCCTGGTTACTGAACGTTGTGTTAGAACCAGGGTTACATGGTTCATAACAGTATCCCTCCAGTCAAGAATGAAGGTCGTCCTCGACTGTGTCTGTGGGGTGATGTGTATCACGATGTCCTCATCTTGTCACGTAGGCGTGGACTAAAATTTAAATTTTGTTTGATATTTTATTCTTCTGGCAGAGGGTATTTGGAAAAGGTTGAAGCCCTCTTCGATACGGAAGGAAACTTTAAGATATCGGGATTGTGTCAACAAGGAAAACTCGGGTAAAGGAACTGCCGAGGTCTTCTTCCGCCTTCATTTACAGTTCTGTTTATGTCAACGATGTATGCAGTCATGCTGACAGAAGTACTGTGCATGAACTTGAGTTCTGCTGAGCGTGCTTGTCTCGGAGCCCGAACGCGGCTGTCTATACGATTGTAGGTACGCGACGCGTCAGTCTTGCTTGAGGTTTTCAAAACAATCACCATGTGGCTTTGTATTGTTTGTTAAATTAATTACATACAGTTAAATTTTTATGAAAACATTATACGTTACTTGAACTGATTAATAATTGCAATATTAAATAATGCTCTCCCTCCGCACATACAGTTAACACATTGACATCAGTCTTATAATATAAAATGTCCTAAAATTAAGAGCTCTGTTATACAGGATCTTGGTAGGAATTTATTGAAACGTTGAAGATATTTAATTAATTATTTACTTTCAAAATTCAAATTTAAAACTTAAGATTTGCAGCTGCGTTTGCTTCGACGTTTCAAAATTTTAGGAAAGGATGTGAACAGATACATTTACCCTCTTACTCTATACACATTTGTGTTATTTATAGTATTATAATATAATATTACATTTAAAGGGCTCGTTCTGACGATTTGCTTTTATTAAGTCCACTTTGAAAATACTATAGAATTAATTGACATTAAAAAAACTGTATTGACAGCGTCTTTTTACTAGTTTCACAATGTTACCTTCTTTGTTACAAAATTTGTCTTCTCTTTAATGCTTACTGCAACAACGTAATTATTTAACGTTACTTTCAATATACAATAAACATGGTCGAGCCTCTTAAATACCTTCAAGTGTGTAATACATTAATAAAATTTAATAACACGGTATTGTAATCTTTCATTGTTTCCATTATGTGTAATTCAATAAATCAATACAGTTCAAACTGATAAGTTTAAATGTAGGCTATATATAGATTTTTTTTACAACTGTGTTGACAGCATATGTTCTTTTTACAGCTAATTTTACGTTGTTACATATTTACAAGTTATTATACAATAACATTAAAATAGTAATTTTGTTTACACATTAGTACTGCAGTAATAAATTATGTGTGACTGAAATTATTTAACATATGTTGTACTTTTACATTTCGTTAAAGCTCCATGAAGATATTATGCACTTGTGCAAACTTTGGTAGGCCTCCTAAATGTGCATTGAAAAATTTGTTTTAATACGTTTATGCCACTCTCCAATGAAGCGAACTGTAATGCTCAAGAATCGTATTCTTTGTTTATGCTTTCAATATTATAATAGTAACAACGTGTATCGTGGCGTTACGATAAAATGTTGTGAGCTCTGTGTAGTGTGTGTTCTGTTATGAGCTGGCCGGCGTGCGTGTTGGTAATACTGTGCTGGTTACCTTCGTGCCTCGCGAGACGTGTTAAGTTTGGACGGGACGGTGGTAGCACTGTTTTCCTCGTCAGCGCTTCTATGCTGTCGCCTTGCAACGACACTTGCTATGCGTTGAACCGGTCAATCCTCGTAAAATCACACTGTGAACTCACAAAACAAAGTAGTACTAGTATTTAGCAAAACAATTTTTCAAAATGTTACAGTTAACCCTTCGGATGGGGTACGCTTAAAACTTTTAAAGTTATATGTGGCAATATCAAAAATTTAGGCCTATACTTTTGGGGACGTCATCGTAACCTTTATAATTATTTCGTTACTTTCGCCAGGCCACAATTTCTTTTAAAATTATAAAATGTTCTGCTGCTAAATGTTTTTATTTCTAACGTTGTGGCTCTTCAAACTTCACATTGAATGCTAACATAGGCCTATAACCTATTTATACAATCAATGTTTATAACTTAAATTCATTGTCTTTAATAAATTGACTCATTAAAAGTATTCATATGCTTATATATTGTAGCAACAATTTTATCTTTATTATTGTTAACATCTGCTGGTTAACATTTTAATATAAAAATTACATAGAACATTGTTAGTATACAAAATATCATTAGCCGTTTTCATTGACTTTAATATATTCTTTTAAAACATTGGCATTTATTAAACAGTAGCTTCATCTATTATCTGTAAATATTTATTTTATTGTTTACCGACTGTGTGCGTGAAGGTGCTTTAATTGAATTTTTTTTCATCAAATTATATATATATATATATATATATATATATATATATATATATATATATATTATATACGTAAGCTCCGCTTCAAAGTGTTTACAACCACAACCAATTACTATAAAACAAAATATTTAAGGGACCCTATCACAAACTTATAACGATACTCTTGCACTATACAGGACACAGGGGGAATTCTGCACTCATGATTACGCCAAGGAGGTCGGAACAGCAATGTCCTCGTGGTATAATGCCAGTAACTGTGTCGCACACATGACCCACAGTAAAAGTCACAACATCTCATGTCTCTACGTCACTGCCTGGAATTATCCCTAAGGTCAGCGACGCTGCATGAGACCAAAGGCGGCACCCTGGTCAGATCTCTGTCTGCCAAATGCCTTAAACGGTCCCGCGACTATTCGCGAAAAAATTTGACCTCCTGGATAAAACTACTATCTACTAAACGGACGTGGGTTAATCTGCATTCGCACCTAAACAGGCCTAAGTGGTTGTGTCTCGAGCATCATTCCCATTTAGTTAAAACCCTTAACAATCTCGTCAAGTACTCCGTCTTTCCATCTGGCCTAGCATTCTATGCATCCTATTTACGGACTGGCGAGTCGTGTCCCTAGCACGTATTTCGAACCACGGGGCTTGCTATTTCCCCGGATCACAGAAATGATTAGAACCAGTGGGTATCTTTCTTCCCGTGTCTGCAATACCTTCGTGTCTTTGAGAAGTATGTGATTAGCAATTTTGAACAATATCTTATACTACGAGCTTACATTACTGCTAATATTAGTTGAGAAACAACGACGTATTCGTGGCGTAAGGAAGGATTACGTAGTAAGCGCGCCACATCGCGCAGTTTACAAAACACGAGCCAACACTGGTGACCTTGGGTAAATGCTGACTCTTCACCATCGTTGCGCGCGAATCTGTGTTACAAAATGTAACTGTGTCGTGCCGCACGTGCGTGCCACGTCCTGCAATACTGCCTACCATATGGCAGCAAAATACACACACTTGCTCCTTTCTGAGCTATTAGTTATAAGTACATAATTTATTTCTTGTTACCCTCATTGGAGGATACTTCCTTACACACTACAGTAAGTGTTATAATCATTATAATCAAATAGTATCAGGGCAACTCGCATATTTTATAAACCTATCGTTTCACGCATACGATATAAAATTCCAATATTTATTAATTATGTCATGTGACTTATTGCTCTCCGCAATCAACATCAATCAATATTTTACATTGTATTACAAATTTTATTAAATGTAACTTATCTTTACATGTTTAATACACTAGCACCGTTATTTTCCTTTTAGAAATACAATATCTTTCGACGCACACAGCGGATTTTTAGCCTTTCAACTTAATTATAACATTTCAGTTTTAAGAAATCAATATTTCAGCACTAAAGATCATTTAACTTCAACTGCTATCGTATTTATTTCGACAAGGTAGCTCGCATTCAGCGTATTATTAATATTATTTAAATTCCACGCGTGGGTGGGTGGGGATTTACTTATGGGGGAGGTGGTTTTCTTACATTAATGTATCCAATAATTAAAACTTTCAAGGGGGATACGTATAGCTTACTCACTTAGCAGCTCGAGGACGGGAAGACCCTAGCCTCCACCAATGTTACGTTTTTATACATGTTACTCCGTTTTATTTGCTTAGTGGTGGTGGAGTTATTTACATAAAACGTACAGTATTTTATAACTTGTTTAAATTAGGGATTCTTTTAATATGAGTGAGACTCGCAGTCTAAATATCAGGTACGGCTTTAATTTAAATATATACAACTATATCATTACATTTACGAAGTTCTTTACGGAGGGAGGCAAGAATAGTTAGAGACATTTATGATTACTTATGAGCCACTCAATTTAGTTACGACGATGACAGTCCCACCTTGTTAACGATGCCGCGGCTGATGTAAGGAAACGTCCACGGCGTTCGGCACGTCGTATATCTGGACGTCGTGGTGCATCTTGGTAGTGAAGTGGTCCTGGCGTCGATATGGGGCAGACAGACCTCGTAGGTAGCGTGACACGCCCCTTTATCGCGCCCTGTGTGGCAACTCGTGCCGCTGTTGGAGTGGGGAGTTCTGCCGTGCAGTTTGCAGCAACTTATGTTTAATATTATGGAATTCCTGGCCGGATGGCCAGGTTACTGAACGTTGTGTTAGAACCAGGGTTACATGGTTCATAACAAGATGCAAAACCTCGTATGTCAATTTTTGGCAGTGTTTACATTTTTATACATTGCTCCTCTGCAATAACAAGAATGTCCAATAAATTAGTTTTTTTTCCGAAGCACATTTTACTGTACTGATGCAAACTAAATGAAAGGGCTGTAAAATTCCTTCCACGCCAGTAAGATTTCATCTCCAGTTTATCCGCCCATTTGAGCTCTTTCCAATTGTGACATACGAGGTTTTGCATCTTCACCATCGATTTGTAACTCAAACGAATTTGTTGATCGTGTGCATAAAAATTTCAAAATAGAACGTTTTAAAATTTCTTGATTACATGATTAATATAAAGTGACAATGTTTCCGAACATTAATCAAGCTTGATATGCAAATAGTTTTCGTAAGGTTATCCGACTTTTATATTTTTAGTAGAATTAACTTTCTATTCCAAATATCGGATACGGGAACAATTTTGGAGCTTTTCGTATATCGTGAACTATTTGGCCAATTTAAACTAAGTTTTGTATTTTCGTAGTTTATGTATTTATAAGCTTTGATTTTAGTTGGTTTATTTATGTAGGTCCGTAATTTTCTCCAAGAGCATTGTGAGGAAAAATGAGAACTACCAAACCGGTCGAATCAAAATGGAATATTTAGACAATTTACAATCAAAACTTTATTTTAGTAGTCCTATTTGTTGTGCTTTTGCTATGTTTGTATATACCATTGCATTTAGATAGTATGTAATATTTGATGATGTGTAAAATCAATATAAATGTTCTATGTTAGTCGAAATCCACATTAACAAAAGTAACCTAATTCGTTATGCTGGTAACTTCTTGTTGTAAGTTAGCATGTTGCGAATTAATAACAATTTCATCTCATGTTTCGGTAAATACTGGACCGATTGGCACCCTAATTTTATATTTCGAACAGTTTATTATCCCTGATTTAATAGAAGTTATAGTTTTATTGTTGCAGGTTCACCATTTCGAAAGACAGTGCGTTATGAAGAAATACTTATGTTAAGTCATATTATGAGTGATAAGATACATAACATTTTTTATACTTTGGCAGTTTATCGTACAATTTCTGGTGTTAGTAGCTATACATTTGTCAGATTGCAATAAATAACATGCCATAGTATTAAGTTAATATCATTCACACTCTGTACGAATAAAAGTACATAGTATACGCTTTTAAATATATTATGTAGTCGCTTCTGGGAGCCATTTTATGAAACAGAACAGTACTATTGAGAAGTTTAATACTCTACCGTAAGTGATACGTCATGGAATATTTGAAACTATCATAGTGGGGAGAAATTTAGCCTATAAGTTAAACCGTTAAACTTAATGTTAATGTTCCGATAAAATTGATAACAATTTTTTCTTTAAATGGCAGCTGTGTACATTTGTGGGTTAATTTGTCCCCAATATTAAGGAAAGTAGGCGAAATAGTTTTGCTGGTAACTTTCGTTGCAAGCCCAAATAACATGCAAAATGTGTATACCATCTAGCGTACGCATGTTTAACAATAAGCTTTGTCAGGAGTGAGAATCACAAGGCAGTTTGTAGTCCGTTTAGACCTGGAAAAGTAATTTCAGCAGAGTTGTCACCCGAAAAATGCAAGCATTTGTTCTTTAACATTTTGCTATTTAAACACAGTGAACTTAAGTATGCTTTTAAAGTCTTCAGAGAACTTACACATTTAACTCATTTAATGTTTCTCCTTGCCGAAACAACGGTTGCGCATTAACTGTCACAACATCTAAAGCAATACATAAGAAATAGCGTTGTGGAAGGAATATCAGCAGCGACTTCGACAGTCACTGCAAACAAATTATTGTAAAGCGCTGTGCTCGGATCGCACCCACCTCTGTACTTATTGTGTGCTGATATTTATTAATTTTACCACCAAACTAATCCATTTTAAGTTTATTTTTATTGTAAACATAGTTATTTTACACTTTAAATTAGAATAAGTGAGTATTCATAAAAATTACAGCGGATTTCACAGATTCCGGTTGTAGCAGTTTGAACTAATGGATTCAGTGCAAAACTACAGGCAAATCAGTGAAGTGAAGAGATTTTGGCCAGCGCCTAACATCGAGGTCTTCAGAGCTGGTGAGGGGAGACATGAGGTGAGTATGGAGCAGCGCCGGAATGACTGGGCGGGGAAACGGGAGATCCCCGAGAAAACCCGCCGACCAGCGGCATCGTCCGGCACCATTCCCACATGTGAAGGTAGAGATCCTTCCTGGAATCGAACCCAGATCGCCTTGGTGGGAGGCGGTGGTCTAACCCCGCGACCACTACGGTTTCACTGGTATATCAGTGAATACTCACTTATTTCCTATTTATAGTGGAAATATTTAAAAAGTGAATCAGTAAAATTCACTGATATGTCAGCGGTTTTTCAATTCTTCGATTAGTTTAAACTGCACCATAAAAAATCAGTGAAAATCACTGAAATATTAGGGAATATTTCCCAATTCCGACTTGAAATTTAAGTCCTAAACCTTATTATAAAGGTATTTTTTCAATTTAAGGAAAAAAATATTGCTCATATGAAACCATATATATATATATATATATATATATATATATATATATATATATATGCACATATTTCCTTGTAAAAAATATATTTAATTATCATTCCTAGTAAATTTTTGTAGCCAACAAGTACCAAAAAAAAACATTTTCTAAGAACAAAAAATTAGTTTAACTGGCATGAAACATAAGATAGCAAACACATATATTTAACATAAATGTAGAAGTTCGTTTCCAAATCTGGTCTAAGTAAAAACCAAATAAATTACAGTTACTTTTCTCAACCGGTAACTTGGAACTATTGCTACGCGTTTCCGGTCAATAGAGAAAGAAAAAAAGTGAATCCGTTTTCGAACACGGAGTGTGACACAAAATATTAATAAATGAAAGTTGCAAGGTGTAATATACACAGTTTGTAGCATGATACAGGTGAACATGTTTTCTACACTTGCCATGGTATAGTTGACAGCGTGCATCATCCTGGCAGACAGACATTCTCCGTGTT
Organism: Medauroidea extradentata; assembly: GCA_003012365.1. NCBI lineage: Eukaryota > Metazoa > Arthropoda > Insecta > Phasmatodea > Phasmatidae > Medauroidea > Medauroidea extradentata. Next base: position 23,547 of record PNEQ01047128.1, read on the forward strand.
CCACATAGCTGAGCCACACGGGAGGTAGTCAGGCCCTGATAATCAGAGACGTACCGTGGATCTGAGCACACTAAGGTCGAAGATGCACTTCTTCATATGTACGTACATATACTTTTTGACTTTACTGCAGAATATCAGACGCAGGGAAGAAAAGGATGCAGAGAAACATGGTTCGTCTTGTCCTGACTCGTGTGGCCGACCAACTTACTGCGGGGCTGATGACTAAGCTATATTTCGGGACCACTGTAGGAAATTACAGAGTACCGAGAATTAGAGGAAAAAAGTATAGGTTTGATTCCGACGTAGTATAATAATCAACCTCTCCCGTCATTGTAGGGTTGCTTGTTGATCGACATTTGAGAACAACACATTTAGAAGACTGTAGATTGTTGATAATCAGATAATTCTCGTGGCCCAGACTCCAATGTGGACGTCGAATAGTGTCTGTTATGTGCACAGAACATGTAGTTGCAAGCAAGGATGTAAAGTGTGTAGCGACAGTGTAGTTTGTCGAAGAGGCGAGCCGGGAGGTCAAGTGCTTGGCGGCCGCGGTGGGGCACTGCAGCCTGGCAAGGTGTTTATTATTGCCACACATAAATCCTGTGTGTGATGTAACCAGGCCAGATGTAGGGGTAAGAAGTATCGACCCTGGTGAGGTAGTCACGTGGGCAGCTGTGCTCGATGTGAACTCCTCACGCCATAGTGCTATCATCAGCCAGTCACGCCACCTTGCCGTTGAGTTGACTTCGTTATTGCCAGGTGGACTACGTCACAATGCAAACATATTCCTTTCCATCTGCTTTCATTACCTTCTAATGAAAAAGGAGACATGTGGAACACGACCTGTAGATAAAGCAGAATCAAAAAAATATCTAAACACAGTGAAAAACTTTAAAATCTCCTCACAGTTCTCTACATCAATAAATACAGAAAGGAAGTCATACAGCGAGACATTAAAAAAACACTTACAACAGATAAAAATTAAAACAATTGTAAAATACTACAGTTCTCTGATTATTGCAGAAGTATAGCAAATAATAAACCAAATCCATTTAACTAAAAAAAAAAAAAAAAAAAATACTCTTCGAAATCTAGAATTTTTTTTTCCCTCTGTAAAAGACAATACGTTTGCTAAGCAACCATAAAATGTCTACAAAGTGCCATGATCCTATGACAGAGTGTGTTTTACAAACTGGTAAAATTAGAGTTACTAGTTTCGACGAACAAGTTCACTCTCTTAAGCCGGATTCACAACCAAACTTAACGTACGTACGAACACGCGCATGTACATTAAGTACTATAGACTGGATTCACAACAAAATTGTATCTAGACATGCGTGAAAAATGTCATTACAAAATGACGGTAACAAATGATCGTAATTTATTTTTATTTTAAAAAGTGAATTAAATAATTTATGACCACAAGATAAATTATTTCTCAATATAAATTAATATTTAACAGAGTCTTACGTGTGCACATGCTGCATTCACAACCACCACTTAGCATATGGACGCACGAAGTAGAAAGGTGATCAACTCTGCTACGTACGTACGCACACTACGCGAGGATGTGAATGCTAGCATGCACACTCGTTGTTTATACTTTTACACGCACGTACGCTAAGTGGATGTTGTGAATCCAGCTTTGTGAACAGGAATAACCACATATGAAACAGCTGATCATTCATTAACCAAAAGACGTGAAGAAGAATTCATTCACTTTGAAACTATTTAGTCAACATCAGTTTAACGATACTAAGATACATAAAACATATTGGAACACCTGGGTCTCATGAAGAAAGGAGGTAATATTAAGGCAAGTAAAATCTGGAAACTAATTTAAAAAAACTGTAGTCACAGCCTCTAGCCAACAAGACAAAGGGAGTCATGTCATAGTTAGCTAATTGAGATAAGATAAGTATAAGCGGATACCGCATGAAAAAATGGGAAGTTTTTCTCTTTGAAAAGGTTGCCTGAACAGTCGATCAGAGATGTTGTGCCATTAGAATATACAATATTAGAGCCACCTTTAGCGCCAGACTTGTAGTATTGTTCGAGACTCCTGGGCCCTGATTAAATATCGCCACCAGCTATTTGCACCTAGGCAGCGCAGTACAAGTGCAGAGCAAGATAAACTGGTCTTCTATGGTATTACCTGAGTATATAATTCCAATGCAGCGCAACCAGACTCAACGCAGGTGCAACTTTTGCGTTGCACTAGTAAAAAGCAACTAAATAACAAGGAGTTGACAAAAATTCAAATCTGCATTCCAATCAAATTATCGATTGAAAATGAGTAACTGATTTGTAGGTGAATAAAAAGTGGCGTAAAGACAAAAGCAATTAATACATTAATTAAGTGAATGCAATTCAAAAACATATAAAAATATTTCTCTATACTGAGCTAAGAAATTAATTACAAAAGTGCATGTGAAATCAATCTGAGATCGATAATAAACAAAAAAGTTACAAGAATGAATGTTATGAAACAAGCAGGGTGTGTAAAGTATATAACAATGGCACAAACGCCACAAAGAGGATAACTAAAATGAACGTGAACGCGAAGACATGTATTAGTAGGATAATGGGGCATCCAGGAAACAGGCTGCAGGTTGAGGAGCAGAGGACCAACCCACCGCCATTTTGTACCAATCCACCACCATCTTGGATCAATCCGCCGCCATCTTAGATCAGTCCGCCATCTTTGATTATGTCACAGCGGCCATTTTGTTGTGCATGGCTGCCATTTTGTCACATGTCATGTCACATTATGTCATATCATGTCACACTATGTCATATCATGTCACATTATGTCCTATGTTATGTCTTATACCAAATGTTATGTCTTATGTTATGACTTATGCCTTATGTTATGTCTTACGCAATATGTTATGTCTTATGTTATGTCTTATGCCATATGTTATGTCTTATGCCATATGTTATGACTTATGGCATATGTTATGTCTTATGTCATATGTTATGTCTTATGTCATTTCGTCCATCTTGTCATGTCCTCCATCTTGTTTCTAGCTGTCATTTGTTTGAGGGAATTTTTCCCTGCAGGAGAGAATTTTTCCCTCGAAATTTCCCTCTTTGTCTGCTGGAGAGGTCATGTTTGTTATCATCATTGGCTACTAGGCGGCTCTAGTGTCGCAGTTTGTTTCTATCATTCACTGCTAGGTGGCAGCATCCGCCATATTATGTGAGCGCCATCGTGTTTGTTCCAACATCTACATCGCTGTCTGCTAGAGTGCTCTAGTACCGCTATTGATGTAAGGTCGAAGTTGCTTGTGTTTGTATATGGGAGAATAGACCTTATGATTTTATTTTTAGTGAGTTAAAAATTTTTATTTTGCCGGGTGTTGGTTTCAAACATGTAACATTTGTGTTACCAGACATGCGTCCTAGCCCACTGAGCTACGAGTACATTGACGACAGGGCAAGGTTAAAAAGTGTATACATAAAAATAACTTTTTGTAGCAGATAAATGTTCACATATAATTTATTTTCATTTAAATTTTAGCGTACCTATGTCTTATTGATTATATGTATTAAATAGTATTAACTATTTCTATCTACGAAACCTCAAAGCGGGCAATTTAATCATTTTCACATGATTCAAATAAATGCACGCACGAAACCTCAAAGCAGACAATGGAATCATTTTCACTTGATTCAAATAAGTGCACACATGAAACCTCAAAGCGGGCAATTGAATAATTTTCATTTGATTCAATAAATATTTGCATGAACTCGACATCTGAGCTAATACCAAAAAAAATATGAGTACCACCAAGACCTTAATGTGTTATACACAGAGCTATGACACCACAATCATATTATTAACTCATGATTATTACAATTTTAATATTATAAAAATCTTTTTTTTAGTAATACTTTGCAGATAGTGTGCTATGTAAAATATTGATTGAGTGTACAAGGACTGTTGCATATGATGCTCTTTAAGAAAACATTTATGACAGGCATATGAAATAATGTTTCACAAACACAATGTTAAGTTTTAAAAAAATAAAATAATTTATTGAAAATTATTCAAATATATACAATGAACATTTACAATTCTGAAGGTATCTGTGGCAAGTTTATCTTCTACATAGAAAAGTTACTGATTTTATTAGAATGTCCAACATTCTCGTGCACAGACGAGCGAAATGACACTTGATGTAGCAGAATAAACTTCCAGAAATTTCAGCTTCGTTTTCACTTGCAGACTCGTCATTACATGTTGCCTCTTCATCTTGACTGATAATTAAGAATTACCTTCACTGGCAAAAATTTACTTTTTTTCTCTTTTGTAATAACTCGTCAGAAAGAATTTGCCGGTGTGAAATTAATTTCTTGCAACAGTTTTTCTCTATACACAGGACACAAATGAGAATCAAAAGTTCATTCCTTTATACAAAGCAAGTTTAATTAGCTTTATTTATATTGCAGTGTCTGATTGCTGAATCCAACTGTCATGGCTTGTGTCGAACCCTAGCCACCTCACCAACACTTTATTTCCTTTCATCTTCAAAACCTTCTCGACTAAGTACGTGTTTGGATACTTTGTACCAGAATTTCTTCACCGTAGAAACCGCCTCGGATAGCATTGCCTTCCATGTCTTCTAGGTAGTAGGTCCTTGGTTCATAGTGACGAATCTTGACTTCTTTAAATATTTCAGTGCTCTAGTTTGGTATGTAGCCTTTAGTTTAATGTTCCCTTCACTCTTGATATTCTTACGTAGTCTCCAACCTTTGCTTTAGGTTTGTTTAGGTACAGTTTCTTCTCATTTTTGTAAACAGTTTGCAGTAAAGAGTTGTCCTCGATATCAACAGGCTTTATGTTCGTGGTTCGATGTACTTTATGATTATATTTTGACACTAGCTCGGACAATATATCCATCCACGTGTAGCTTCCCTGTGCTGAAAACTGTTTCCACATTTCATTCTTCAAAGTACGATTAAATCTTTCCACGATACTAGCCTTAAGACCACTGTGAGTAGAGTTGTGGTTAATTTTGTGTCTTGACATCAGTGCTTGAAATGATGAATTGTAGAATTATTTACCGAGGTCAGTATGTAGATTCTGGGGCGGACCTATGTCATTTAAAACAATGTTCATTGCATTTGTTACATCACTGCTGCTCTTAGATTTTACAGGTACAGCCCACGCATATTTACTGTAGCAGTCAATAACAGTAAGCATGTACTTGTGGCCTTTATTCTTGCGAGCATAAGGAATCATTTCAACCAAGTCTGCTTGATACAAGTTCTGTAAACCAAACATCTGCACTTTACGTCGAGGATAATTTCGCCTTGCAGGCTTGTGCAGCTCCCTAGCAATGTTTTGTCGACTCATTCTATGTAGCCGTCTTCACGCAGTTCTTCTATTATGTTACATATTTCATTCGTATGAGAGTTATTGCCTGCTTGCTGAGAAGCAACTAGTAGACGTAGTCTGTCGACAATTTCATTAACATTATTCCAGTAAACATATTCTGGTTGCCGTCCATCTTCTATTTTCATACTTAGGTCGAGACCAGAACCTATGGCAGCTCCTACATCTGGGAACAGTTGGGAAATAATGCTAAACTTCTGATGTGTTTCATCCTTATATTCATTGCTGGTAGGATCGTTATTATTCAAATGGCGCTCGTAAGTTTCAAAAGTTGTTTATACTGTTCCAGGGCACCATGCGAATAGTTGCCAGGATTCTGTTTAAACAGTAATTCGTAAAGTCCGGAAGCTGGCTTGATTATGACAGACTCTATTTGTATGTCATTACTGGGCAAGAATAAAATTTGCTTGTTTCCCAAGAAATACTTTTTATTTTGCTTGTACACTCCATATGTCCTATCTTTGGACCGTGAGTTTGTCAAGTAATCATGAAGTATTGTACATTGTTCCTATTTCCGTTTACACTCGGAGAGAGACAAATCATCTTCATCAATTTCATAAAGTGGTTTCTTGCATTTGACTATAGTTTGAGGTTCTTCTTCCTTCTTCACTGTCACCGATGATGGTGGTTTCAGCTTCAAACTGTCCAGTAGCTCTGTTATAGGTTTAAAAGCTTCTTCATTAATCATATCACGTTCCATTCTAGACCATTGAGCAGTCAAGTAATTTGCGTGAATACTATTAATCATGGCACGTAAGTCACCGACAATGTCAGACATTGTACTACGCACTTACAATGACATGACATGATATTTGTATGCTGGTCTTCTTAGGCGTTAGCCTAGAGCTTGGTTTATTATTTTTCCCACCCAAAACAATAACTGAAGGGAGGTTAGAAGCAGATTTTATCGTGATTTCAATATTTTTAATTGAAGCTTCAAGTTTAGTGATGTGGCCATTACCTCATCCAGGACTTTGTCTTCACCACAAGTTTCATTTATCAGCCCTTCTATTGCATTCAGCTTCCTATCCAGCAATGTCTCCATATCAACGGAGATAACATCGAGTTTAACATTTATGTCATTTACCATACTTGTAATGTCAATTATTGTGTTATCCAGCACATTTTGTACTAAACTAATCAAGTCACCATGAAGTGTGTAAATATGCGCCTTGTTAACAGCATCTCCATCTTCTCTCGGACTTCCAATATTTTTAATTCTTTTTCCTTCGGCACTACAGTTTACATCATCCATAGGTGTGAAACAACTTTCCATTTTACGTTTCAGACCATAGCAGCCAAACTTTGAAATTATGTAGCTCATCTTTCACTGACAGAGGCTTATGAACTGATCGAATCCACGTCGATACCTTCCTTTAAGTAAGTGAAAGTCTTTGGCTATTACAAGAAATCCGAAAGGATCACTCCAACAAAATGCACACACCTCTTTGAATTTATAAAAAGTCATATCTGTATTAACATGATCAGGGTAAACATGTCTCAAGTTCAAGTCATCCATACAAAACAAAACCAGCAGGTTGGCATTATCTCTTAATATCTGTTTGGGTATACATGAATAAGTCTGGCAAAGGTAAAATGAATCTACTAACATGTGTCTTCCCATACAGAAGTATTCTTGGATACGAGCCTGTTTCTCGCAAGCTACATCATCGAGCACAAACACAGAGTTTGGTAGAGCCTCGCTTGGTGGTACCACGGATTCTTTGTCGCTGAATGGAAAATACCCGAGTCCATCCACGTAAGTTAGAATTTTTCCAAGTCGCTGATACTTTGGTTGATGTAATGATTTCGAGTATAGGTACACAGTCTCGAAACAAACACCATTAGGCTCCTCCAGCAAACTTAAGAGCACACATGTCTTACCACAGTTGGATGGCCCTGCTATGGTGCAACTCACACTATTGGGAAGCAGGGGGCCATGTCTAGATTCACGAGAGGTTAATTCATCCTCGGAAGTAATATGTATGGGCAAACTAATTTCTTGCTTGTCAGTACGTATATTACCACCAACAACTTGCAGAGCTTGAGGAGCATGAGGAGGAGTGTGAGGAGCATGAAGAGGAGTTTTAAGAGCATGAGGAGCATAAGGAGGAGCATGAGGTGCATGAGGAGCATGAGGAGGAGTGTGAGGAGCATGAGGAGAAGTTTGAGGAGCATGAGGAGAAGTTTGGGGAGCATGAGGAGCAGGAGGAGGAGCAGGAGGAGCAGGAGGAGGAGGAGGAGGAGCAGGAGGAGGAGGAGGAGGAGGAGGAGGAGGAGGAGGAGGAGGAGGAGGAGGAGGAGGAGGAGGAGGAGGAGGAGGAGGAGTAGGAGGAGGAGGATGAGGAGTTTGAGGAGCATGAGGAGGAGTTTGAGGAGCATGAGGAGCATGAGGAGGAGCATGAGAAGCATGAGGAGGAGCATGAGGAGCATGAGGAGCATGAGGAGCATGAGCAGGAGTTTGAGGAGCATGAGGAGGAGTTTGAGGAGCATGAGTAGTTTGAGAGGAGCATGAGGAGTTTGAGGAGCATGAGGAGGAGTTTGAGTAGCATGAGGAGTGTTAGGAGCATGAGGAGCATGAGAAGCATGAGAAGGAGTGTAAGGAGCATGAGGAGGAGCATGAGGAGCATGAGGAGAAGCATGAGGAGCATGAGGAGCACGCATAGTTGTCAGAGGAGACGGTTCTGGAGATGTGTGCAGAGCATGTATAGAAAATTGTTGTGATTGCTGCTGAGGAGATTGCAGTTCTTGTTGTAGATTCAGCAGTGGAGATCCAATAGCACACATCTTTGAATGTCTCTTCAAATTACCAATTCGTAAAAACTGGCGTTGGCAGAGATTGCACCTGAATCCCAAACTCGAATTTTTCATCTTACATGAAGTTTCTTCATGACGCAGCACATTACGCATGACTGAAAATACTTCACCACAGAAGCGACAGCGAAGGTGCATCATTAACATTCGTACTGTTCGCAACCTAGAATGATACTGAATGAAATATATAAAAACAGGTACCTAAATGTTATTAACTCAGTGTATCGTGATGCCTCGTAGGAGTAAGGTCAAGAGCGGAAGAGGACTAGTGAATACTCTTATAAATAATTGACCATTCGAAGCACACATTCCTGGATTCCGGTTCTGTGGGCCAGGAACGAAGCTAAAGAAGAGGCTCGAGCGTGGTGACGTCGGAGTTAACGGATTGGACGAGGCGTGCAAGGAGCACGACATAGCTTATGCTAATAGTAATAAACTAGAAGATAGACACACTGCTGACTTTGTTCTCGCTGACAAGGCAAAGAAGATTGCTAAATCTAAAGATTCAAAGTTTGGTGAGCGAATAGCAGCTTGGGGAGTATTTAAGATCATGAAGACTAAAGTCAAGCGAGGAATGGGCTTGCGAATAAAGTGCAGTCCATTTGCATCATTGACAAACACTCGAATTAAATATAATCCTGCATCCACACGTTCTGACAAAAATATAGTCAATCAGATGAAAATGAAGACTTGTAAGAAGAAGAAAGTGAGCAAGAAACAAGGAGGCTTCCTGCCATTTCTCCTACCTGGCTTAGCAGCACTAGGTGGCCTGATTGGTGGAGATAGTGGTATTGCTAAACCAGCGAATTCATCTAAAAATCAAGGCAAGCAGTTGGAAGAACTTCAACGTCACAACAAGCAAATGGAAGCTATTGCACTAGGGTCAAAAAACGGGAAAAACTTTACCTAAGACCTTATTCTGTCGGCGGAGGAAGTCGGAATAAGGGAACCAGAAAGAGAAGGATGCAATCTTAAATATGCTACCCGACAGACATCTAATAAACTTAGATTTACTAAAGTCTGCTAGAAAATTACAAATACCAAATTTCAGAGGCGTGTTTATGAGAGACAATTTACCATCAAAACCCAGAAGCAACGAATGTGGAATTATAAATTTAGATTCAGCTAATGGACGAGGAACTCACTGGGTCTCTTACAAAAAATATGGAAACAATGTCGATTACTACGATAGTTTTGGAAACCTTCGTCCACCCATAGAGGTGCGCAAGTATTTTTGGTATGAAATTTACAACTATTTTAATGAACAATTGCCTAGCCAGTGGAACTGTGGTCATTTATGTCTTCAGTTTTTAATTAGTGATTAATAAATGTAGTCACAAGCTCTACTTTGCATCAGTCATGTCCGTAACGTTTATCTTGACGGGCAAGAGCTCTGAGCTACGCTCTGTGCATTTTCCAGCTCTGGATTTAAAAGGTTCGTGGTCAGTGGCACTAATAGATTTCCAAACTTATTTCTCTGTACCTAATGTGGACAGTTCAAACTGTAAATTTCGCTACATAAAAAATGACATCACTTCAGACGTTAAGGTACCAACAGGATCGTATGAAATCGAAGACATTGCGGCATATATCAAGCAAGCAATAGGTACTGACGTAACTTGTGTTTTGCGAGGAAATCCAAACACTCTGAAAAGTGATATGTTGTGCAGCAACGATATTGACTTTACCAAGAACGATACTCTAGCAACCATGCTAGGTTTCGAACACGAGGTGTATGAGAGTGGAAAAGTTCACCAGTCAACACTACCTGTAAACATTTTGCTGGTGAATGTTATAAGAGTAAACTACAATCTTGTAACAGGCTCATATCTAAATGGTAAACCGAACCATACACTAAACGAGTTTGCGGCGACTGTTCCATCTGGCTTCAAGCTGGTAGAAGTTCCAAAAAATCTTATTTATGAACCAATCATAGAGAAGTACGTGCAGGAAGTTATTGTTCGTATAGTCGACCAGGATGATAAACTGATTAATTTCAGAAACGAAGAAATTACATTATGCTTGCATTTGAAGAAAGATGGGCTTGAGTTTTAGAAAAAAGATTATAAAATCAAGTCTCCTTACCAAACCAAAGGTCAGTTTGTCGCGAGTATTCATCGTGTTAACACGTAAAAATATTGTGTTCTTGAAGAGTCTAGGCTTCAAAGTCAAGAAGTATGGAAGCAGGAATATTGAATGTGGACGAGCCCGTTAGTTACGAGGATCCCATTACAAAGACTGAATTTCATGCTTATTCGCCATACCTGCCTAGACTATACCAGCTGCCATCTAAAGTTCGAATACCAGTGCAAAACCAAGACATTTATACTTTGCCATGCAAATCATACTTGAGATTCAGAGGCACTATAACCAAGGCGGGAAATGCCGTGCCTGTAACTACGAAGATAATTAGAAATGGAGTACTTCACATGATTAATAAAATAGCTTATGAACTGAATGGTGTAGAGGTTGATCAGACAAGAAATGTAGGTATTACTGCTACTATGAAGAACTACCTGTCTCTAATACACAACCAACTACCTGTAGCCAAAATGGCTGGATGGGGAATAGAACCAAATTATAAAGTTCCTGTGTTCGAAGGTGGAAGAATTGAAATTTGCGTACGTCTTTCTTCGCTGCTAGGATTCGCTGAAGATTATAAACATATAATAGTGAATTATAAACAAGAGTTGGTCATAATTTTAGCCAATACTCAGACAAATGCTTTACTGGATACAGCAGAAAACCCTGAGGTCGTGACACTCTCTATACATTCGATAGAGTGGTTGCTGCCACATGTACAAGTAAAGATGAAAGAGAGAATAAAGCTACTCAAGTTTGTCGAGAAAGGAAGGACTATAGATGTGGCTTTTCGCTCGTGGAGTTTGGAAACGTGTCCAGCACTTACACAGTCTCAAAATGTAAATTGGAATGTTAAATCATCATTTGCAACAGAAAAACCTCAATACATAATTCTACCATTCCAGACCAGGCGACAGAATACCCCAAGTGCAGATCGCTTAAAGTTCGATTGTATCAGTATAAAAAATGCCAAAGTTTATTTAAACTCTGAAAGTTTTCCATACGTGGATCTTAACACGAATTTCAGTAATGGTTCTTTCATGTTGGCATACCAAATGTTTGCTGATTTCCAGAAATCATACTATGGTCACGAAGCATCGACTACACTCGAACCATATGATTTTATGAACAGTGCTCTACTGCTTGTATTTGATGTAAGTAAACAAGACGATCGAATAAAAACTGGTGTAATATACTGTCGCATTGAAATGACCGCAGCAGAGAATATACCTGCCAGTACACAGGCCTACGCTCTCATAATCCACGATCTTGTGGTAACCTACAATGCAAGGGATAAAGTGGTGAAAGTACTGACTTAAGCTCAGTTTGATCTTGGCAGTCATCATGTTCGCAAACATCCAGGGCTTCCAGTCTCAACTTGGATTTATTCTTAAAGAGGTTAGCATAGCCTACCATGATGGAAAAGTGACAACACATAGATTTCTGCCGCCATTTCACTGGGAATTGCTGGATAAAAACAGTAAATGCACTAATATATGGCTTACAAAAAATTATCATGGTCTACACTGGGAAGACGGACATGAAGATTCTGAGAAAATTAAAAATGTTTTAACTGAAATTATAGATGATGAAGAAGATGTCTTTGTTGCTGGGGTGGAGCAGAAAAAATGGCTTATCATTTATTGTAATGAAAATGTATACATTATCGACTTGCAAACTACATACAAGTGTCCTTTGCTTCGCTACTTTAACGCAAAGTTCGTCAAGCCTGAACATGTCTGCGGGTCATGTGAGCAGGATCTGACCTGTTCCCGCCTGAATGTAATATTGCTACGGCTGTGGTGTTTGGGTGACGACAATGATGACGATGTCAGCTAATGTGACGTCAACATAGACAATAAATATCAGTCCCGGATGGTGAGGCTGCTCAGTCGCTGCTTGTTCACGTAACACAATGGACGTCAGATTTCGACTGTAAGAGTTTCACACCTACGTCGAGGCAGAAGTTGGTTTTCGACGGGTGCACTACATGTCTGCTGGTCTTCCAGATCGACTAGAATTTTTCAATGGACTTGAACACTTTCTGTGCGTCAACGACGAAGATGTGTTTAGTGTGGCGCCTATTCCATGCAACTTTTTCGACTGTCCTGTTTTCCATCTCCGACCAGACAGCAAGCTACCATCCACAACTGAAGAGCTCATTAATCAAGCTAAATGGGAGATAATCATCCAACGGAACAGTGAGAGTTGTATATCCTACAAACTGAGACGTAGCGGAGAAGAAGTTATTTGCTGGATGGAAAGATGCAGTGGCTGGACTCATACTACCATTTTGAAGGAAGGGAAGCTTCACTGGATGTCTCTATGCACGCCTTTGATGTGTGAAGTGTATTTGTCATAGACCTACTTATTACTCCTTATTGTTTTCTCATCGTCATGTACGAGTGGCCTGACTCGTCATATGGAGCCGAAAGTTATCTGTTTTCATGTATCAAACAAGAGGTTTACGAGAAGCGAAGAGAAATAGAGGCTCGCAACAATAAATAATGCCTTTAGTGACTGTGAAGATTTCAATGATGTTCTAGACTATAAATCAGTTCTACGACCTGACCCTACCAAGGAGGAAGCTCTATCTCGTCCAATTTTCGAGCCCTGGGCTGGTAACTATGCCTACGTGGTCACCAGCAAACAGTGTGTACTTTATGAAATTGAATTTGAAAGCCAAGATGACAGTGGTGATATTCTGAACAGAACTTATTTTGAAATGTGTAGAGATGGCATCCATTTCCGTGTAACATTTAACCCCTTTTCACCAAGGACTACCAGCAACATTACAGCTTGTTTTGCATTGGAAAGTGATAACTGTGCAGTTTACTTGTGCAAACCATATTTGCCACTACCACTAACTCTGGACCAATTGAAATCAGATGTTGAGACGCCCGAATGTGTTGTTTTGGATAAATGTGATGGACCACAACATAACATAACTGCAATAACATCTACACAAATGCAGTGTGTTAAGGTTGGCTGTGCTTCTCATTTGTGTCCTGTGTATAGAGAAAAACTCTTGCAAGAAATTAATTTCACACAGGCAAATTTTTTCTGACTAGTTATTCCATAAGAGAAAAAAAGTAAAATATATGCCAGTGCAGGTAATTCTTAATTATCCGTCAAGATGGAAGAGGTAGCATGTAATGACGAGTCTGCAAGTGAAAACGAAGCTGAAATTTCTGGAAGTTTATTCTGCTACATCAAGTGTCATTTCGCTTGTCTGTGCACAAGAATGTTGGAAATTCTGATAAAATCAGTAACTTTTCCGTGTAGAAAATAAACCTACCACAGACACCTCCAGAATTGTAAATGTTCATTGTATATATTTGAATAATTTTCAGTAAATTGTTATTTATTTTTAAACTTAACATTGTATGTTGTGAGACTTTATTTCATATGCCTGTCATAAATTTTTTCTTTAAAGAGCATCAGATGCAACAGTCCTTGTACACTCAATCAATATTTTACATAGCACACTATCTGCAAAGTATTACTAAAAAAAGATTTTTATATTATTAAAATTGTAATAATCGTGAATTAATAATATGATTGTGGTGTCATAGCTCTGTGTACAACACATTAAGGTCTTGGTGGTACTCGTATTTTTTTTTGGTAGTAGCTCAGATGTCGAGTTCATGCAAATATTTATTTGAATCAAATGAAAATTATTCAATTGCCTCTTTGAGGTTTTATGCGTGCACTTATTTGAATCATGTGAAAATGACTCAATTGCCTGCTTTGAAGTTTCGTGCGTGCATTTATTTGAATCATGTGAAAATGATTAAATTGCCCGCTTTGAGGTTTCATAGATAGAAATAGTTAATACTATTTAATACGTATAATCAATAAGACATAGGTATGCTAAAATTTAAATGAAAATAAATTATATGTGAACATTTATCTGCTACAAAAAGTTATTTTTATGTATACACTATTTAACCTTGCTCTGTCGTAAATGTACTCGTAGCTCAGTGGGCTAGAACGCAGGTCTGGTAACACAAAAGTTGCAAGTTCGAAACCAACAAGCGGCAAATTAAAATTTTTTAACTCACTAAAAATAAAATCATAAGGTCTATTCTCTCATGTACAAACACAAGCAACTTTGACCTTACGTCAATAGCGATACTAGAGCACTCTAGCAGACAGCGATGTAGATGTTGGAACAAACATGGTGGCGCTCACGTAATATGACGGTTGCTGCCACCTAGCAGTGAATGATGGAAACAAACTGCGACAGTAGCACCGCCTAGTAGCTAATGATGGAAACAAATATGACCTCTCCAGCAGACGATGAGGGAAAAATTCCCTCCTGCAGGAAAAAATTCCCTCAAACAAAATGACTCCTGGAAACAAGATGGAAGACTCGGCAAGATGGACGATATGATGTGACATGTCATATGTCATAAAACATAATTTAAGACATAACGTATGGCATAAGACATAACATAAGACATGACATATGGCATAAGACATAACATAAGACATAGCATATGGCCTAAGACATAACATAAGACAAGTCATAACATAAGACATAACATATGGTATAAGATTTTTACATATGATATAAGACATAACATAGGACATAATGTGACATGATATGACATAATGTGATGTGATATGACATAATGTGACATGACATATGACAAAATGGCCACCGCACACAAAAAAATGGCCACTGTGACGTAATTCAAGATGGTGGATTGATCCAAGATGGCGGCAGATTGACCCAAGATGGCGGCAGATTGATCCAAGATGGAGGCGGATTATTCCAAGATGGCGGCAGATTGATACAAAATGGCGACAAGTTGGTCCTCTGCTCCTCAGCCTGCAGCCTGTGTCCTGGATGCCCCATTATCCTACTACTCGTATTACTTACGTAATAGTTGTTTCAAAAATGTTTTCAAAATTTTCGTAGCATCATCATAGCACACTTCACCTACTTGAGTTCCTTGTCGGGCTAAGAATGTTCTTTAAATTTGGGTTTACATCCAATTGTCATTTGTCGATATGATTAATTTTAATATACAGGATGAGTCGGGAGGAATAGTACATGCTTTGAGGGATGATAGTACTGGTGAATCTGAACAAAATGTTTCTGATAAATATATACCCATTTCTTAACCGTTTCAGAGAAACCGAATGAAAACAACAAGGAATGGGAAATGTGCAGGTGACGGAAATCACGGTACTGTTATCGTATGTTTTGTTTAATTGTGTACATTTCCTCACAAAACATGTTCAAACACTCCACCACCAACTTCAATGCATTTTGCTGCTCTGATAGACAGCTGCTGTGTTGCTGATCTGAGCTCATTAGTACATTGCTTTACCTTAGCACAAGCATGGCAAATACGAGCGAGAAGTTCCTCTCTTGTGTCCACCCTGCGCGTGTAGACTTACCTTATAAGCCAACCCCACACACAGTAATCCAATGGGGTAAGATCAGGTGACCTCGTTGGTTGCCAAGCAATGACTCCATTGCGACCGATCCAACGCCCAGGATACGTTTCGTTGAGGTACTGTGTCACTGGCCGTACAGAATGTGCAGGAGCTCCGTCTTGCTGAAAGTACATGCAAGCTCTTGTTGCCAAAGGGATATCCTCCAAGTATTCTGGTAACACGTTTTGAAGAAAATCACGATACCATACTCCATTAAGACGATTATCGAAAACTACTGAACCGATGAGTTGGTTATCAATAATACCGCACCAAACGTTAACTGAGAAACGTCGTTGAAAATTCCTTTCTACAGTAGGGTGTAGATTTTCGTCTGCCCATACGTGAGAGTTGCGTGTGTTGTTGATTCCGTTGCGGGTAAATGTTAACTCATCAGAGAACAGACTTTGTGGAATGAATCGATCATTGGCAATGATCTACAGAGAGAATTCTTGCCGGTGGACATCATTTCCTTCATGCAGATGTTATACACTCTGCCGATGATATGGATGCAGGCCCTGCTCGTGTACTGTGCGTATCACTGTTGTTTGTGGAATATGAAGTTCAGCAGCAATTCGTCTCGAGCTAGTTGTTGGGCTGCGTTCTAGTACCTGAAGAATGTTTACAACTTCATTAAGAGCTTGTTATACGGGACGTTCGGATACAACATTTACACTGGGAAGCGTACCACGCTCATGCAATCCTGCAAACACCCTGCTAAACACCCCGCCATCTGGAACTCTGCGATTAGGAAATCGTCGTTCGTACTCACGAACAGCGGCTCTGGAATTCCCAATGGAGAAACCGTAGACAAACATAAAGTCAGCATACTCTGCATGTGTGAAGACCTATGGCATTTTTGACTATACTAAACTCTATTCACTGTACACGTAACAACACTGTAGTTCCCAATACTAGGGCAAGCACTGTAGGACTGAGACTGAAGTAAACAACTGCATCATGCTTAGAGCGCCACCGCGTGGAAATGTACAAAATAACACACAGCATAAGATAACAGTAGCGTGATTTACCGTCACTTACAATTATCCCGTTCCTTGTTGTTTTCATTAGGTTTCTCTGAAACCGTTAAGAAAAGGGCATATGTTTATTAGAAACATTTTGTTCAGAATCACCAGTACTATCACCCCTCTGAGTATGTACCGTTCCTTCCGACTCACTCTGTATAGTAACTTATGTGTTCATTCTTTCATAATCCGCCAATCAGAGTTTGTGGTTACTACAGTATTATTTATAATATTGGTTGTTTAATAGCAATTGTTAACGTGCTAAAGTTTTCAGTAATAATGTCATAAAAACATAGTGATAATGTTGTCTTTAGACACTGTTTTATTTTCAAAATAGTTTAAAATTTTTCATGCGACAAAGCACGGGTAGTAGCATTCCTATCGGCTTCAAATTCCAACGGTTATTGCACTCGTAACGACCATTATAAAGTCAACCAATTCCACCCCCCCCCCCCGCCAAGCGAGCGACTCTCGGACCACTTGGTTTCAGCAATACTACGCTCTTGTTCCTCTTCCGTTTTCATCTCTTCTTCCGCCCCGGCCGGCTTCACCCTGACCATACCATGTCCTCTCCAAATGTATCTATACAACCTCCTTGGTAATATTCAACCACGTGGTTATAATTGCTTACAAGTAAGCTACTTCAATTTTTTCAGCGATGCAAATGTTATGAATATATTCTTTTCACGAATGTGGATATTAAACACGACTTGGAAAACAATGACATGGTGCGATCTTCAGAAGACTTTTCGAATGATACTCTCACCAGACACAGCACAGATACCGTACAACTGAATTGACAAAAGCTCACTGCTAAGACTGCAAGAGTCTCAACTACACAATGTCTTACAATATAGAACGTACAGTATAATCTCCAAGATAAGGTAGGGTATTCTCAGTGATAAAACTTTGCCATACCCGAACGGCAATGATGGCACATCGCCAAAACTACCATTTATCTTGCATGTATTGATGATGTTAATGGATGAATGTCGTATCAACATATTATTTCAGCCTTCTGTGATTATTATTTAGGACAGTACGGTTGATATGATGTTCAGACATGTAATTGGCACGATGCTGACACAGGTAATTTCCCGCATGTTTTCTACCATGTATATGTTCATTTAACTGGCCCAGAACCAGAATATTTAACACAGCCTGTGTCATTACGACATAACGTGTGAACAGCTTGCGTGTCCTTCGTGGGGTTTTCAGCTGTGGATATAAAACAGATTTGGTCCGGTCCTATGACGAGGTTCTGGAGCCGTGCGTGTTGACTTGTCATGGGCGTAAACTCATATGCATGGAACTTGCTTGGTACCTCGCGAACGGAGTGAAAGTCCATATTTGTGCCGCTGTTTATCACCTATCAAACTAAGGGTCATATTAATTAAAGTTCTTACTTAGGAGTAAGCACAGAGAAAGTTTTGGATCTAAATTACCTTCGACGTTGCCACCGTAATCCTAATACTCGGAGGTCGGCTATCTCATTACGAACCTTGTGCTAACGTCAAGGAAGAGACATGAAATAAATATATGTAAGTATTGATGCTCCATGCGAAGGATCGTAATCGTCAGATTGGAACGTCGAGGGAAAGAACATGTAACAGATCGTGTTTCTGAAGGTCATATAGATCTTGCATTAGTCAAGCTGGTTTGGATTAACTGATACACTTGAGGCTATTGACAATTGAAGTGACAGCATCACCCAACCCCAACGATTAAATATGTTGTATTCCTTTTTATATACTTTCATCATACAGTCGCTGATTTAGTCTTGCTATTAAGTCATAGTTTTTAGCTAATAAGAGGTTTGGTGATTAATCGGGTCTGAGTTGTAGGTAATCGGCAATGTAAGCTCATCTATTCGCTCACACAGATGTCTCCTTGTATAACCACTGGACTCGGGTACAAAATGAGAGCGTTGTTTCTGTGACAGTACTAGACAAACACTCTTTTCTCAACCTATGGTGCAAAAGTAATCTCGCAATAAATCTCTTGGCACGGATATCATCAACATTGTGTGCCTCGATAAAGGCTCCTGAGGAGTAACAAGATCTTAATGTTAAGCTATAAGAACCCGTATCGCTAATTATGCTAAAATTTTCTTCACCTCTTTCTGATTCAAGATTTTAACAAGATTTATTTGATAATATTATAATTAAGAATTATTTAACCACGTTACATTGCTGTATGCAAATTAATAACATAACATCTAAGATTATAACACTCTCTCGCCTTTTAATAAAACCCGTATAACACCCTTGAAAACATTACGTAAAAATGTATACGTACAATAGTCATCTTGAATACTCTTATAAAAAATCATTTACAGTTTATCCCATGACCATTAAGTTATGGTACAAAATTATTAGTTCTGCATTAGAAGTGATATGTCATGTTAAGAAAGTTCATCATCTCTCGTAGTATGGTAAAGGATATGCTATCAGATAAGCACTTCCGTTCCTCCATGATGAATTGATCTACTAATTCAGTTAATAAATAAGGAACACAAGTAGATACAAAAGCCAATCTACAAATCACCCTACGGGCTACTGATGACGAACATAATATATCATACGGAGTTTGTAAACTTATCAGTAACATTCTTGTTAAGTCAGAGCAGAGTTGTGCCTTACTTGTCCACAGCGTAACCCAATGGCTTTCAGTGCTTGTACATCAATACAATGTTGCTACATTTCGACAGACCACGGTAGTATTTTTAAACATGAATTATGATGAGACGTTTTATTAAGTAAATCACGAGTATATTAATACAATTTTGTCTACCACGTAGTTACTTTCCGACAAAATCGATTATTGTCTCGTGCAGTTGAATGGGCACTGCACAGCAGTACTACCTTTTACGTAATGCATCATGTGACAACAAGGTGGTCCTCTTGTAATGACTGTGTTTATAATTGGTCTGGAACCTTGATGTCAACTTCCATATATATATATATATATATATATATATATATATATATATATATATATATATATATAACCTCATTGATATGATCTTTGAAAGAACTGTGCAATGGGAGTGCATGACTGGAGTCAGTTTCTTCGACGTACTCCACTGGTATTATTGACAGGTTTCTACTGACGACACATGCACAAGGCATGACCAGCGTGGGACACTGGGCATAGTGGAAACAACTGTTATGTTGAACAATATCGTACTTCCCCTGGTGAAGTTACAGAAAACATCTCTCCTTGTACTTATACCGGAGCCCACTTCGCGCTAATGGCTACAGTTTATTACGTACTGTTAACCAGTTATATGTTAGGGAAGTGTTATTCAGGCTGACTCGCGAAATTATGCTCATAAATTATCAAGAGATGAAGCCGTGCCCCATAGTCGCTTACTAAGATGACTGCTTCATATTACATATTGTTAGCGACAAAATACCACACCAACTGTGTTCAGTAAGATGAAAAGAACTGTTATCATTAAGATTTGCTGTGAGCTAATAATCATACCTTATAAATATTCCAACTTGCCCCACTTCGCTTTAAACTTCTTTGACCAAGTTGTACAACGAGAAACGCCGGCAACGTTGCATCTGCAGTGAGCAAGCGCTTCGAGTTTAGAGATTAGATAAACATACAGATGGAGTAAACATATGTGTTAGGAGGAGCTTGAGAAGGAAGGGGGAAGGGTTCATCAGCCATACTGGTAACTGAAAATGAGTTGGTTACCATAGCAACGTTTATAATGCGACTGTGGGTTGACCAACCACAACCTTATTTCTCAATACACGTACAGGAACAGCTGACTGCACTTCTAAACAACTCCGCTGTATTGGTACGTGGATAAACAAAGTCAGCATAGCCTCAGTGCTCGGTCGTAGAAGAACAGGTCTGGACACTCACCTGGAAACTTGGCTCCCTTGTTGTTTAGCTGCAGTTCACCAAGTTACCGATAATGTGTGCGTGTTTGGTGCTAATATCAGGGCGATTGGGCTCAAACTCCGCCCACTTCCTTCTCACTTTTGAACAAAACGTACTTTTTATAAATTTATGAAACACTCTCTTTGCTTACAATCCAAAATTATGGCTTCAGCAATCTTTATTTACTTTATAATTTAAACACAAGAAAAAAGTGGGCCGAGCTTCAGCTCGACCGCCCTGATAGTAGCGCCAAACACTCACAATATTCTCGGTAACTTGGGGAACTACAGCCAAACAACAAGGGGTCAAGCAAAATACATGGGTAGATAGGCGAGTGTCCAGATCTGTACATCTACGACCGAGGCTAAGTATATGCTGCTACAAAGTTGTTATATAAGTAGACTGTTACGCTGCTCTTTTGTCGCAGACCAAATGGAACGCTGACATATTGCAGCCGAAGATAGGGAATCGTGTACTTTAGTTGAGGTGGGGGAGGGGTACTATATTTTTCCCATAGAAACATTGGTAGGGACCCTGTTTTGCGCGAAAAGAATTTTGCCACACTTTGTTTCTGTGCCTTACGTGCACAGCTGCAGTTCTGTTTCGTGGTCAGTGATCGGATATTTTAACTGTCACGAGCCTTGGGTTCCACCGGCAAATCACAGACGTGTGGTGTTGTTGCAGGAACGTAATTGTAATTGGCTCCGTCAAATGAGATACGGCTCTTCACATAGACACGCTGCCAATAACCATGAAGCAAAATTGCAGATGTGCACGTAAGGCACTGAAACAAACTGGGGCAAAATTCTTTTCGCGAAAAACAGGGGTCCCTAAACATTGGTAGAGGATATCGCGTGTTAAGGGCTGCAAAACGGCGCCGTTCAATTTGGTCACACATACAGATAGACTGTCAGTATTGGTCTTGCACACCTTGTGCTGCTAATGCTCCTCTGTACTTCTCTCTCATCTCTGATCACGTTCAACTAGGACAAAGGCGCTGGTCTACATCACAGTGCACTCTGTTACCCTAAGTATGAACTAGAGAATAGTATTGGAGCATACGAGCGAAAGCTATTTATTTAGACTATACAGTTAAACTAGCGGTAAAATTTAAACTGACTTATAACTATTAGTATTAACATTCCTTTAGTACGGAAATAGAAAATTCTCGAAACGTAATCATCACTATAAAAACCGCACATTTTGAGTACAAGATTTTTGCTCCAAATATTAACAATTTTTTTACAGCATCCCGTTTAAATTTGATACTATTACATGATTTTTTTATGAGACGCTTGTTTATTTTAACCTATAGATAACGTAAAATAATAGTCTTTCGCAATTGAGGTATTACATTTATTTTTGGCTTATCATAAAAAAAAATACTTTTAACTAAAACGTCATCCGGCTGTTTCGCATTTAACGTCAACCAAGTACTCTATTTCACTACTAGCTGAAACTCGATTTTTATCTCACCGGTTGTTGAAACTTTCATAATATATTGTGTGTGATAATAAATAACATTGAATAAGATTTTTTTAACTACTGCAAGCTGTTATACACACAGCAGAATATGCTGCCATGTTCAGCAAATTTAGACTTTCTAGGGCTCTGTGTTCATGGATACCGTAGTCGTTAAATAAAAATAATACCATTGTGTGGTTACTTCCTAACGTATTTCAGAAAAGCACTCTATGAAAAATTGCCGTAACTAAAAATCATGGAACAGCCTGCCAGTTAAAATGTACTATACGAACGGTACACTATGTATCTCAGGTTAACTTTGGAACTGAAATATACTTACATTGCTTTAAACACGTGCAATATACGCTGTAAATAGAAGGTGAACTTAGAACAGTTATAAAATTGCTGCAGCTAAATGGAGCAGAGTGTGTGACGGCTGTGCGAATCAATTTCTGCGAAACTTTGTCGTTTTCAGTCTGCTTGAAGACGTCAGCTTCGTAAACGTCGTGACTAGCTCTCCTGAGATATACTCCTGTGTTCTTCTGTGTTCTCATTGTTGTTTCGTCTAGGCTCGTGTTTGTGACGTCACATGCCTTGTATGTAACACTGACTTCGTCCTAGTTATTGTATGTGATATTTTAATTCTGCAGTTTTCTTTGCTAATTTTACTCTATTTTTGTTTTTAACTTTCAAATTTCTTTTGTATTTTCTGCTTTTTAACACAATTATTATTAAGATTTTTTAGGATTTGAAAATTATATATGTGTTCACGACAGCCAATTCGGATGGCTTTTTCTTTAATGTTTTCCTTGGTCCACTCGTGATTTTCTGGGACGACGTAGCACAGGAATTGCGTATATCCAGAACGTGGCAGTAACGTGTGAAGCAAGCCTTGGTCGGTATAGCACTGGCCCAGCAACACGCTTGCACACAGCACAGCTGTTCTAAGTACAGGTGATGTAATGTGTGTGCCTGGGTGAGCGATGTGAGCGCCAAGCGGCCACCAATCAGAGCATAAAGGCAGCATGATGTACGCGGCTGGCAGTGGCGTGCGAGACAAACAGAGCGGAACACTATGGCTAGGACGACGCCTAGCTCGAGGACGAACACCTCTCATACTGCCCAGATACCTCGCTATTACTGTCGTAACAAGGTGTACACGAGGCAGCAACTACAGCGGGTTTATTTTGTAATTTCACATCTGGTACAAATACTCACATGTGGCTGTCTCTTGAGAGCGACAATGAATAAAATAGTTACTAGAGCCTGTATTTTTACCGCGTTCCCTAACACCTCTCTTTACCATAATCTTAATTCGCTTGGTAACACTGTAGGATCCGCGTTTAAAACATCCATATATCGTACGAATTTATATGTTTTTGGTTTACACTGCGTGTTTTTAAGTACTAATTACTTACATTATGCTTAAAATAACAAAAAAACTAATGTATTTATTAGTTAGATTTTCGATGACAACTGACATCAATTTCTTTTGTGACTGAAAGCATTAGATTCTAGTAGGTATACAGTGAACTACACTAATCAGAGATATCAGCACTGCAATGATTTAGTGTATAATATGTCCGCCAAGATATAACAGCACACATGTCGAATTAAACTTGTCGTTTACGGCAGCAATAAATGTTATAATGTCTGGGCTATTTTATAAGAAAACGTAACATATAGGGAATATGAAATAATAAATTACAGTCTATCAGCCACTTTTACATCGGATTACGTTCCGTACTACGATAGTTGTATAACGTAACTTAAACATGTCGACTACTTCGATAAGCTTTCACTCGTAACAACAGTCTGGGACCCGAGCTGTGTGTAAAAAGAGTCCGAGACTTTTGAAAGACAGTCACGGCACAAGTTTTAGATACAGAATACGAATTATTGTCGTAAATTTTGTTTACTAGTAACATTCTTTGTATACAGATTTTATAAGAGACTGAAAACAAGGTACAGAATAGATCTTCACAGGGCGTACGATAGAGTTTTATTTTATACAAAACTTGCCCGCCTGACAGCTCGAAATGCGTTGTTGGCTCTATGCAAGAACACTTCTGGCCCCCTAGTATACGACCTTGGCACACTAGTAGCTATTCGACTGGTGGTGGGGGGTCGCGCTGGGTCGTATAGTGAGTGGCCGCACTGGGTCGTATAGTGGGTGGCCGCACTGGGTCGTACGTATACGAGAAACTTGTAAAACCAAAAACTACAGAACATGAATTTCACAACTAACGTTTGTTAACCTCTGACCAAAAAGGAGATGTGTTATAAGTCTGACTGCTATGTCTGTCTAAGTCTTCGTACCTCCCAAACGGATGGACCTATTTCAGTGCTTCTATTTTAAATTGAAATATAAATTATTCGGGATGGTTCGCAGCTGTATTTGATGAACATCTTTCGAGCTGTTTCAAATATATGAGCTCTTTTCCAAATTGACGTGGGAATTTCAAATGTAACGTGCCTTAGTATAACGGTAGGTAATAATCAAATAATATAATTGAGTATGTATACTCATGATTAATTCTGTAGTTTTAACCCAAAAGCTGACAAGTCCAATTTCCATCTTTTTCAGGAGAGCAAATTTAAAGTTTGAGTCAGCATTAAAAATCAGAACAAAGCGAGATGTCCTAATTTGTGACAGATATAACTAGTTTATAGCATTAAGATCACTGTAAATGTGGTTCACTTGAACGTGATTATAAATTGTGAAGTATACGAGGGCGTTAAGGACATGTTAAGTTTTGGCATGAAAAATATATGATACACCGTTTAGCAAAAATTACATGGTATTAAGAAAAAATTATATTATAAAGTAAACAATACACACTATTTTACTGCTGTTGAGTGTTCAAGGGTGTAAAGGACATGTTTAGTTTTGGCACACAATAAATTTGGTACACTGTCATTATTATAACATTTTATTAAGATCAAAACTATTTTAAACTCAAAAACTCACAGTCCTTTACCTCTGATAGCTGTTTGCTAAATATTTATTATATTAATGAAATTGATGATATTGCACCTCTACAAGCGAATGCAAAATATGAAAGTAAAAAATAATATTATTTTCTCTTTTTCCAAATACGAGAAAACCAAATATTACAAGTAAAATTATAAGTTTCTCCGTTCCCAGAGTAACAAATGCACAGTCTTCATCATCGTCTTCACTAGAATCGTCAGGACCGATGCATGTTTGCTTTTCAGAAGAGGTGAGTGACTGGTAGAATCCATGATAGGCTGGATCAATAAGTGGTAGCTGGCTCAGCAAATATGTTTTCTTGGCAGCGTTGATAGAGACTGGGGGCTGAATGTTTGAGGAATTTGGTTTATTTGCAAATTGATTGGCCGACCTTTTTTGTTGCGACGCATATCGAAGTGACGGAAGGGCTCTTCTTCAGATAATATTTGAATTTGATTATTCCAAAATCAGAAGTGTACTGAAGCCAGCGAATGTTAAGCCATTTTACTTTTTCATTCTTGTTGTCTACTTGTCTTCTTACCAACAAAGTCTGTAGTAGAGATGAGAAAGAGAGGAAGTAGTCAACTTTCATTTCATACACATTGAATGGCGTCTTGCCCCTCACTGTTCTCACAAAAGCTACCAATGATGTGGTATTCTGATCTCCACTTCCATTTTCCTTTTTGCACGTTGTATTCTTGCATGATCACTATCACATTCAAGATAAGAATGTCCAGGCACTAGAAACTTCTGATTGACGACTGTCATAGAAGAATGTTGTTGAGTTGCCACCATGGACATTATCGCTACTGCAATGTTCCGATTTTGTCCGTCATAAGTATCTAAAAAAGTTGTCAGTTTTTTACAGTATCTGGTATATTGGCCTGAATGTGCATGTACAGAACTGAAGCCATCTGTTCAGAACCACGACTCGCCAATGCTTCGTGCCACATAAAACAGTACGAAGTATCAGTGCCAAGATCTCGGGTAGTTTCATTCATGGTCAATAGTTGTCTTTTGTAGAACACTAAAAAAAATGAAAAAGTATTTAGCTTTGGCAACGCTCCTGGCACATGAAATTCACAAAAATTATGAACAGGGAGAAAAACAGAGACAGGAAAAATTCTTTTTCCTCAACTGTATTATATGAATGTGCAATTGGTCCATAATTACATATATCCTACCATTCATATTAATTTCCATATATAACATGTTAGCTTCTGGCAACATAACCAAGCAACATTATTGTTACCATAACATGACATGTCAATAGGTTATTCACGTCATGTCAGCTATTATTGGCTTTCAACAAATCTTCCATTTATACATGTCAGTAAATGCCACTGTAGATATCTCGGGAACATTAGCAGATAGACATGTCATTTTTTGGCACAGCAAAGAGTCACTAAAAACGAAATTTCACACTTTTAGGACATGTCAGCTTTTGGGTTAAAACTACAGAATTGTAATGTTGAAACAAAGGAGGCTTGTGGCATATCAATATTTTCACCTTCATCTAACGAAGACAAATCTGTAATCCTTATGGCCTACTCAGAAACTGTGATATCATTTGTACTGCGATGTCAAGTGAAAAACTAGTGTTCTAACTTGGACCTCAACACTGCCAACAAATACGTCTTGTGTGAACAGTTACAAATTCTTTAAACTTCCAAACCTTCCAACTCCCTCCCTACCAGTCTTCATATCATCCTACAAAACATTCATCGCTCTCACAGACGTAACCAGTGTAGACTGTCTCCCTCCCCCCAACCTGTTTACTACCACACCATCTGAAGGTACATAACCTAACCAGTCTTTCCACTATCGTCCTTTCCCTCGGAGGTCTCTATCCCATTTTCTTCCCGACTGATGGTCTATAATGTCCTTCCTGATTACCCTTCTGCCCAGGCTGCCTTTTCCATTTAACCTTTGCCCAGCTTGCTGCCCTTCTTTACACCTTCATCTGCTCCTGCACCTCTACCTTCTCTTATGGGTCCCATTCTGCTGCTGTATGCTCAACACTGGGTAAACCATAGTGAAATATGTATTTTCCTTGACCTCCCAGCTAATTTTCGTCATTACCATTCCCAACATTCCCAATACCCTTCTCCTTTTTGTAACCACTCTCTCTACCTGGTTTCTCCACCTGAGGTCACCTGTAGCACCACTCCTAAGTACTTGTATTCTGTGGCATCCTGTACATCTTAATTTTATGATGGCCAGTGACCTGACAGAAATTGATTCTTAAATTATGGTTACTCTACACAGTACTTAAGTTACAGATTAAATAGCCACTGTGTATTGTAATTGTCTCCAGTGTTTCTAGTGATAAGGTTCAATGTTACGGGAAAGGTCCCATGTCTAATTCAACTTATCTGTCTGTTTCAGAGTAATGAAATGACTGAGTTATTTCTGAATTTGATCCAGAACTTCTGTCACTGATGTTAATGAAGTCCTGAGCATGTTACAGCAGTGGACCGAGCATGGTGGTGCAGTAACTAAGCAAGGTGGAACAGTGGTAAACGCTTGCCTAAATTCTGTAGGACCAGGGTTCAATCCCCAGTTCTCGCTATCTTCATTTCAATTTTGCAAGGTTTCCTGAAATCACAAATACGGGGATGATTTCATAACACGCCTCGGTCTACTCCTACCTTCATTTCACCAAGCACCTATACCAAGATCTTGTGTTGTTCGAGGGCACATATAGTGACCAAGTGTACAAAATAAATAAAGTTTGTTTGTGTGCGTCACTTAAGATTTTGCTCAGATAGAGAAGACAAAATTAAATTATGTATTGCTGTAAGTTTTTTATTCTAAATCAGTTGCCTCGTCTCTGGAGGAAACAAGAAGTGTTGTGCAGCTATCAGTGGTCAACCAAGTGACAATATTCTCGTATCCTTGCAGCATGTTTTCATTGCATCCGTGTGTACTTACTACTGCAAGCTGTCGAGGGACTCAAATTATGTGTCTGTTGTTACAAATTGATTTGTGAACGGCATTAAAAGGCCAGCACACTCATTCCAGTCTTCTCAACAACTCCGAGGCATCCACTCGAGCTTGATGTTGACTGGGAAAGAGCAACCCCAGCTCACCGTCTGTAGAAACCAGTTGTGTTGAATCTCCTAAACATGACTACAAGCTTCAGTGACACCAGTACTCAGTCAGCTCGTAGAGTACTATCCCGCGGGGATAGAAAAAATACTCACTTTTAATGTTATTGTGTTTTTCAGCTGGTTTTCCAAGATGACACAGCAGTACAAGAGTGTATAGGTCTTTAAGCTCTAGTTTAATTAAGATGAAGACCTAATTGTAAGGTCAATGTGTAAATGCAAAATTTTAAATGACATTGTTGTATATACATTCGTTGAGTATTAAATTAAACTCAATTAAATAATTGTTTCTGATCAATAAGATGTTTGAAACTACATACATATGTCATCCTAAAACGTTATTCTTGCCAAGTTGCAAAATAATGTTTTCTCAGGTAGGCTAAATTACATTATTGCATGACAGACCAACTTGAGTATCCTACATATTTTAGGTGTACCCAGGCAATAAAGATTTACGTTAGCTTAAATTCTAAAAAATTCTACGACTATTGCAAATATTTTTGATTTTTAAATTTTGCATAAGAAATTAAATTTTATAGTGTGGACTAATTGAAGCACCACCCTATGTTTGTCCTAAGAATTGGTGAGATTATAGCATATTGATTGTATCTGGAATTTAATGATGTATCAATTTGGTGCAAAGAATTTTTTGTCTTCGCCATCAAACTAGGTGACCATAATGCAGAAATTATTGTAATATTTAAAAATGCAGAAAGTTATTTTTATTTTTCTTACATTGTAACCATGTTAATTCAAACCCTGTTAATGCAAAGTTGTTTCCTGTCCCCTTAAAATGAGATGAGATAATTAAAGGCTCAATACAACTTTTCCTTATACATAAAACAATGTAATATCAAATTCATTGGTTGAAAGAAGTCATGGTGGTGGCCAGAAAGTTTGTATTTTGAGAATAAACATTTTTAGTTTTTATAAATACCTGTTAATACAAACATCATCGTTACAAACTGAAAAAAAATTTGGTACCTTCAGGTGTTCATTAATGAGGTTCAACTTGCACATAATTGTCAGTTAAAAAATTTACTGTAGCACCTGCTGCAAATCGTATGTGTAACAAAACAGAAGAAACTGAATTGAGGGTTTTTGAGAGCTTCTTAAAAGCAAGAAGAATTACAGCATTTCTTTGGTAGCAAACCTCAATTTAAAAAAAAATCAGCACTAATTTTGCTACGGACAATTTTGTTTGTATGACTGTTTTGTGTGTACTGTCAGCATTTTGTGTTTGTAATAATATTTTAGTCATAAAATGCAAAAAAAAAAAAAAAAAAACTTGGCTGTTTACTGTTTTGTTACCATGTCAGTACTATTGTAGGCTGAAACATTAATCACACCAAGTACGTACACATCTCGTATTGTTCTGTACTCGTTCACTGTTGATAAAAACATGTAACCTATATATTCTACATACAAAACTCTTTACAACATTGCATTTCGTTTTACAGTTCTAACCAGGTGTCAAAGTACACTCGTACATTTTGTTTGCTGGTTATAACATTTTAGGAAATGCCTCTGACCAGTGAGTTTCATAGTTTCCCTTCCTTTTCATTCAATTTGAAGGAGGAACTGCGTATCATCTGGTAGTTCTATGTGGCCTGCTTCAGAGTAAACCTACCTAGCCATGTAATAATCACCACTAATGTGGTGTACAGAGAGGTCCTTACGTAAAATAAAATAGTGGCTGTTCATTGTACAACGTGCTGACATTTGTGACGACATTATTTGTCGTAATTTCAAATTTGAATGAAACAGTGTTAGTTTTGTAGATGTTGCTTGTGAGTAAACTTTCCTCTCGTAAAAAAATTACTCACTAGTTTTCCTTCCTTTTATAGCTTTCCAAAGTTAGTGTTTGTAGGTTTTATGTTCTTATGATAATTTTTCAATTAATGACACTGACAAGGTTAAAAAGATTGCCCTCTGATCGGAAAGTAAAGGTGAATTGTCTGAAATCAACTGTCTACACTACAGCCCACAAAAACCTCACTACAGTATTGTTCTTATTTTGACGCACCTAAACACAAGAAAACATTCGCAAATGTTTAATATTTGGAGCAATTTCATTGTTCATGTAATCTAGCAGAAATTAGCATACCTCGTTTGGGCCTTTCCTTGTGACAGTTGTAATAACTGCCCATACAGGTTGCACACAATGTGCTCCACAAGGTGCTGCACTCTATAGACTGCAGAGGCAGTTATTTGAGAAATCTCTCACGTCCAGGACGAGCTATTTATTTCAGAAACCCCTCATGTCCAGGACAGTACGGGTTTCTCAATGAACTGGAATATTGTAGCATTCCTTTTCTGTGTTATTTGTGTATGGACATGTGTTGTTTTAATATGAACTGATGCAGCTTGCCTCCTTCTTTTAGATCTCCTGTAGATACCTTAATTTTTCGAAAAGTGTGCATTTGGGGTTTCTCAAATAACCGAACCATATATATGGGATGTTTCTTTAATAGAGAGATAAATTACGCATGCGTGTTCCTCACGAAAAACTATGACGTAAGCACGTATTGCACTTTTCACCTAAACGTAAAATTAAGGGAGTAATGGGCATCTGAACTACGAATTTTAAAACAGTATATTCCCAAAATATCGGAAACTAACTGACATAAATATACAATATTTTCAGCATTACTTAATGCTATTGGGATCTGCAAACCAACAACAAATGCTAGTTGATACCTTCCACCCTTATGAAAATAGCAGGGGTGACTACCCTCTAATTGCATACAACTTTTTTATCATCAGGATTTTCGAACATCTGAAAAGGTTTATTGAGTAATGTTACATTCTAACAATAAAGGTCCTCTTGTTGCAATAGTCCAGGACTCAACGTTTTCTTTCAAATCACAAATGAAGCTACAGCGATAGAGTTCCAGAAACAAATGATTAATCATGGTATCGTGATTTAGAAACATGTAGGTAACGTTGAATGTGCGCCATCGAGAATTCATGGAACACAACAAAATACACACACGAGTTAAAGTATCATTTAATATCATAGAGTATTGATTGCAGTGTGAAAACTTAAGGCATTAATTTTTATTAGCCATTTATGGCACAATTTCTTCACGTGTAACTTAAAAGCAAAATATAACTTGTGTAGACACATCCGGTGATAATATTTGACAAGCCAACTATGTACCTTCGAAATACAAGATTTTCATTTACTGCTGGTGTGTAACTTTATATAGACCACATGTGTGTGTGTTTGTGAGTATGTGTGTATATGTTTTCCATACACGACCGTATAATATGCAACAAACGCGACGCGAATCCTAAGTTAAATCGGAGACGAGTGA
Source organism: Medauroidea extradentata (assembly GCA_003012365.1). Lineage (NCBI taxonomy): Eukaryota > Metazoa > Arthropoda > Insecta > Phasmatodea > Phasmatidae > Medauroidea > Medauroidea extradentata. The sequence continues at coordinate 55,085 of PNEQ01047128.1, forward strand.
GTAAGCGAGAGTTTTTGGTCAGCATTCTGGTGAGGGGTGACATTGAGTGATTTTGGAGCGGTGACGGAATGAGGGGGTCGGGGAAACGAGAGATCCTTGAGAAAACCCACCGACCAGCGTATTCGTCCGTTACGATTCTCACATGAGACAATACGGGGATCGACCCGCCAGCAATCGAGCCCGGATCGGCTTGGAGGAGGCGAATTGTCTATCCATTTGGTCAATGCAGCCCACAAATCGGATACGAAGATATTATTGGCAAAATGTCGTACGATGACACTTAACGTGCACAATCTGGCAACATAGCACGAAGTAAGGCCCTCTTGCCCTACACAGATGTGTAAACATTGCCACTGTTCTGACGAATATGTTATGAGCACGCGTTTAAATCCCGAGCAATCGAAGTATGATTTTACATTTACAACAGACTTTCTCTTTGCTGTGTTGCCAAATTGTGCGTGATACATTTCAGTGCACAGCATTTTGCTACTGGCATTTCCATCTCCAATTTAGCCCAGGATTCGCGTAGTCTTTTCATTATGCGACCGTTATTAGATTTGCAGTATTTGAGTTGTGCTACAGCAGGAGGAAAGTAGAGCAGAGGGGAGATAGCAACATAGGTGACTGGTAGCTGATCGTGTGTGGTGTGACCAGGCGAGGTCGTAAGCAGGACAACAGTCGTGTCTGAGCAAGACGTTGTGGTGACAGCCGCTGCCATGGTGACGCCAGAGTTAAATTAGCTGTTAGAGGCGTCGACACGTCCACAGCCGCCACACTGCCACTAATTGACTGCCCAGCCTTACTGCGACAACTCTGTCCTCTCTCCACCCCTCTATGACATTGGCTCTTGTGGGAAGTCACCCCGCTCAGTTCACTTTTACTGAATGCTCTTGTTTTCTACACCTATGAGACACATTCCTAACTAATAAATTACCTATCATTCGTTATTGGTGCCGAAAAATTAATATATCTGCTTAAAATTATTATTTATCGGAAAGAAAAGAATACTGTAAATTGCACTGTTACTTTGTGACACTCAAACGTTTTATTTTTGGCTATTTGAGTAATAAAATAAATAACTCCATTTAAGTATTACAAGCCATATAATCTAACAATTCAATTAAGATTTAATTTTTTTTTACCGGACTACCACACATCACATATTTTAACGGCATTAAGTCAACTCCCGACGTTACAAAATAACACAGGTTTACAATAGTGAGATTGATTTCGTTCTGAGTTCTGAATACGTCATTTTCTGTATACGGTAGGCATGTTTTCGCAAGAGTTTGGAAGCGAGTTGATGATTATTCTCTCGTGTTTCATATCTATCTTAATATATTTATTTGTCATATAAATCAGATGAAACTAAATTTTATTTTCTTTCCTGATCCAAACATTTTAAATATTCAGAGTTGAATCGCAATAAAAAAATTAATTTCAAATGTTGTTTAAATATTTAAATATGAATATTTAACTATTTTCCAAAAGCTAAATCTAAAAAATATAATAACATTAAAAACCAAAGTAAAATGTTTAAATGTATACATAATTTTTCAACAACTGCATTCGTAATAATTACATCCATCTTTTGTGCCGTTGGGATTTGCGAACATTTTATGTTGCTTTTCTGAACAGTACATCGTAAGTAACAAAAAAAAGTTCCCTTGTTGCAAATCGCTAGAATGCACCATTTACGAGAGAAAAAATTATACCAATAGTCAGTGGCTGCAATACACTGTATGTAAGGAGAGTACTACAACCGTTACTGCGCGATTATAGCATCATAGGCAGCTGGAATTCGGTTGCTATTTACATAAATTCACGCCTGAAATGTGCCAGAGATGAAAGTATGTGCTGGGCATAGGTGTATGGAGCTGTAGTATTTAAGTTTTATTTGTTGAGGTTTCCTTGACTTAAATTTGAGACACGCTGTTAAAGAACTACAGCACAAGGTGCATTTTTCTGATTACAAAGTGCATTTACAAGCATTCTGTACGTACTCCATTGCGAGTGTAGCAGTTGTTACCTACATGTCACTGTATTGTTGCCGCAGTGCATTTTATTGCAAGTGGTGGGTTACCTGCCAGGTAAGCAACCCGTGTTGCAAGGTTGGTCGTACGAGACAGTTGCGCGCACATCGTTCACGAAGCACCACTAGCATGTGTGTCAGGGTGGCAATGTACTGTTTGTACTCAGCATGGAGAGACAGCACAGGTACACAGAAATTGCAGATATGCATCTCATGCATGGTGCTGCTGGAGGTAACGCAAGAGGAGCACAGCGTCTGTACGCACAGACATTTCCAAACAGACGCAGTCCAGGGCATCGCATGTTCTCGTCTGTGGACAGACGGTTACGCGAGGCTGGAACATTAACAGCGAACAGGTATGACACCGGCGTAAGACGCAACACGAGAGTAGACAGGTTTGAGGAGGAAGTATTGGAACGCGTCGTCGATTCACCATCAAGTAGCACACGTGGAATCGCTCGTACATTGCATTCGAGCCACCAAAGTGTGTGGAAGGTTCTGCATGAACAACAGCTACACCCGTTTCATCGCGAAAAGGTGCAAGCATTACGACCAGCTATATTCAGCCACGAGTCAATTTCGCGTGTTGGTTTCTGCATCAATGCGCAGACGAACCTGCAGATCCTCGCTACATTCTGTGGACAGGCGAGGCTTCTTTTAGGCGTGATGGCATTCTCAACAGTAAAAACAGTCATGTATGGAGCGATGTCAACCCACATGCAATGGTTAAGTGAGTGAGTGAGAGATTATGGTCAGCGCTCAACGTCGAGATCTTTAGCGCTGGTGAGGGGTGACATGAGATGAGTATGGAGTAGAAACGGGAAATCCCCGAGAAAACCCGCCGACCAGCTGCGTCGTCCGGCACAATTTTCACATGCAAAAATCCGGGAACCTACCCCTTCAGGAATCTAACTCAGATCGCCTTGGTGGGTGCAATGGTTGAACAGCACCATCAAGTGACATTTGCTGTAAATGTCTGGGCCAGCATTGTCGGCGACAATTTCATTGGATCATATTTATTCTGCCAGCGCGTTTGAATGGCAGCCTTTATCGACAGTTTCTAGAGGACATACTCCCAGTTCTGTTGAAGGATGTGAATTGTCAATCATGCCTGCTTATGTGATACCAGCGCGATGGAGCCCGTGCACACTTCGGTTTGGAAGATCGTGACAATCTTACCACCACATCTGGTGAGCGATGGATAGGTAGAGGCGGACCTGTGAGGTGACCACCACACTCCTAAGACTTGACACACTCAAGACATTAGTATACGAGGCCCCCGTCCACACGGTAGATGAACTTCGCGCCCGCATTACTGATGCTTGTATTACCATTCGTAACACCCAACACAAGTTTGATCGCATAAGACACTCAATTGTGCGTCGCTGTCAGTTGTGTATCGAAGTAGGTGATCGCCACTTTGAACAGTTACTGTAAAATACTACACACAGTGATTATTTGCAATTCCTATTCTCGTGCAGTTATCATCTATGGTTTTCCCTTTTGGATCACAAGTAGCCAAAGAGCTGTTATGAACATACTATTGTCCTGTTGCCAAACTTGAATTCACATACAACTAATCCTTTGTCGTACGACCAGCTTTACAACGTCGGTTGCTTACATGGCAACAACGAAGTGACCCTCAGAAATCTTTTATGTTCTCAAAAACAGTTTATTATTAAAGTTTTCCGTGAAGGTCATGTGTGTTTTTGTGTATGTGTTGTGTAATTATATCTTTGAAAAATATAAAAATTCCCAAGCAAATACCAGAATGAATCCTTAACAAAGACCATGGTCTATTCCTATCCAGTTTCATTATATCTGTAATGAACTTAGTTGTCAACGAAACGTTCAGCTCCACTACAAAAAAAATTCACCAATTACAATAATATGCACTGTGGCAACAATACAATACCTGGCATGTAGGCAACAACTGCTACACTCGCAATGGAGTACGCATAGAATGCTTGTAACATTTTGTAATCAGAAAAATGCACCTTGTGCTGCAGTTCTTTAAAAGTGTGTCTCAAATTTAAGTCAAGGAAACCTCAACAAATAAAACTTTAATAGCCTACTACAGCTCTATACACACCTATGCCCAGTACATACCTTCATCTCTGGCGCATTTCAGACATTAATTTATGTAACAACCAACCGAAGTTCGGGTGTCTACGATGCTGTAATCGCTTAGTAGAGGTTGTAGTGCTCACCTCACATGCAGTGTATTGCAGTCACTGACTATTTGTATGATATTTTCTCTCGTAAATGGTGCATTCTAGCAACTTGCATCAAGAGGACCTTTTTTGTTACTTAGGATGTGCTGTTTAGAAAAGCAACATAAAATGTTCACAAAACCCAACGGCACAAAAGTTGGGGTTAACAGAAAGATGGAGACTCCTGTTAATTTCACGAAGAGAGCATTTTAAAGTGTGGTTTCTTCACAGGTTAAAGATCTCGATAACACTAATCATTGTGCGCAGAATTGTAATTTATCTCCACATGGTTTACAATATTTTGCCAAAAAACTGTTTTAAAAATCGGTTTTCAAGGGTTAATATCTCCCTACCAGGATGTCAAAGTCCTCCCATTTGATTGACTCCCAGCTATGCCCAGGGGTGGAGCTGAATTCAGGAGTATTGCAAGGGTGTTGGGTAAGTGTTTGACCCGCTTAACTCCTCAAGTCATCGGATTCTGGGACACCTTTGTTGTTGCCATCTGCCTCGTTTTGGTTACTTCTTGATTACCCAGAACCATTGACCGCCTTTATGGGATGCCACCTATGCCACTGGGTTGTGCAACTGTATTACTACCGTTCCACGATGACACCGATGCTGTAGAGTTTCGACACCATAACATCACCACCAAAACTACGTCGGACAAGAAGACCTTTTCTCATCGGGTGTGATGGTGGATGGAGAAAAATTGCAGAAATTTGGTACAGTGTGAAGAAGTCCATCCTGTAATGCAGGCGAAACACACGACATGTGGTGTCGAGTGAGAATCTGAATGTTCTTCTTAGGAAAGAAGAAGTGACAAGTTGTTATTATCAGTAGAAGTAGATTTTTAAGAATTTCTTCATCTTCTTGATAGGATGGACCACGGATTGTCGGTTGGTGACCAGACAAACAGTAGAAGTAGTGGCGGGGAGCGAAGAGTGTGACGAGTTGATGGGTGTTGGCCATGGTATAGTCTGCTATATCGAGCACTGGTGTCGGATTGGTCAGTGTCGGTAAATTGTATGGGCTAACTGGTGAGGCAGGAATTGGGTTGTTAGGTAGGGTTCTAAGACGAGTTGCCTGTAGGAAAATGGTTAGGTAACTGTGAAAATCGCCACTCTAATCATGTTGCAAATGGAAAGAAAATATTGGTGAGTACACTGTTACCTTATTACTACTAATTAATAGAGTATATATATATATGTATATATATATATATATATTTATTTATTTATACACACTGCTGTTTTCTTTTTTCAACTGTCTGAGGTGCACTGGCTTCAGTCGGCGGGCATTTACTGTATTTTGCCTCTAAATTTAATGATAATCTGCACTGTATTTGGACCAACTATCTTACTTATTTTATGTGGTCCCTTATATTTATAACGTAAAGCTTTTTGACGGTTTCTAGTTTCTAACTAGATGTAGTTGTTGATCTTAAAGTACGCTGGTTGAAAATGCCTGTTAAATTCAACTAATTGGCTGTTTTAAGATTCCGTAATAATATTTTTAGCTTGATTTCTAGTTTGATTTAACTTCTGTATCCAGTCTGGAAGGTGAAAATTAGGTTTGCCTAGAACTACTTGGGCTGGTTAGCACGCATTAAACCCACGAGTTAGGAAAAAAAATGGAGAATACTCTGAGGATGATTCGACTGAGGTGTTTAGATTGAAGAGAATGAATGGGAGAAATTTGTTCCATTGTTTTTTTTATAATAGCTGGTTAACTGCTGATGTAACGTTTTGTTAAACAACAATGCAAGTTCATTACAACATGGATTGTATGGCATCTTTAACTTTCGTATATCTAAATGTTTGAGCAATGTCTCAATTAATACGTTTTTGAAAAAAAAGTGCCCTTGTTGGTCAAAATTTGTTTTAGGCAGCAAAATTGTTGGTTCAAATCTTTTATGAAATGAGCACATGTTTTAGTATCTATTGCCTGGACTGCTTTGGATACTATATACCTAGTTCCATATTCTGTAGCTGCAATAATATATTTATTACCACTGTCTGTTATTGGTAATGGACCCATACAATTTGCTGTCCAATGTGTGAAAATTGGTGGGGAGTCGATTGGCTGTAACTAATCTTGAGATTGCCTATTTAATGGTTTAGTTTTTTGACATATCTAACATGTTTTAACATAATGTTTTATATCTTCATCACAATAATATGATTCTTTCATTTTTTATACTCTTTGAAAATGCCTAAATGTTTTCCTCCTAAAATCCCATCTTGATAAACGGCCAAAATTTCCTTAGAGTAATATGTGGGCACAACGGTTTAATGTCACTCCTGCTGGGGTGTGTATTTTATAGTATATTCACCAATTATCAGCCGCAATGCCGTACATGCAAGCTTTTTTTCTATCTGTTGCGGGGATGTTATCTGGGCCTAAATGAGGGGCCTTTATTTTTTTAATATTTGGATCTATGGAAAATGTTATCCCTGAAACAGTGATGAGGTATATGGTCGGTGCTGCAGTGTTAATAAAATAGTTTCTTCTCCGAATATATCTATTGAGTTTCTAGGCTATATGTGATAGGATGGTAAATATTATCCTTAACGAACTTTTCTAAATAGAGCTTAATTTCTTTCATGGGTCCCTGAATTGTGTAAATTGAATTTTGTACATTGTCCATTAGTTTCTTACATTTACTTGAAAATAATTGCGAAAATTCTAAATAATATTTCATCTTGTATGTCTTCAATTGGAGAAGGTTTTGATATTTTCGTATCTTGAAATAACATTCGGAGATCTTACCATTAATTAATTATACGTTTTGTAATATATTTCTTACCCTCTTCTGTTTTGCCTAAATATTTGAAAACTGTGGTTGCCAGGGCTTCTTGTATATTCTCTCTGGAGGGTGTTAGTTTAATGCTTGAATACTTGTGTTTATTGATCTATTTTTCACATGTTTGACATACGTCAGCCTGATGTAAGACGGAGAATGCATTGGCTACGATATTAGTTATTCGTAAAATTATTTTGGTTTGAAATTGAAAATCTGATAATGCAGTTGCAAAGCGTTGTATACGGCTTTTATGCTTAGCTATAGAGTTTAAATATCTAAGCGACGTGTGGCCTGTTTCTATTATGAAATTCCACCCATATAAATACTGTCTGAAGTAAACGCAACAATATCTAACGATTCCTAAGGGTGGATTGCAGAGTCAAGTGAGGAAAATCTTGAGGTAAAGGTTAAACTAAGGAGAACTTGAGTGAAATCTAAGAACTTTTCGTTTGCATTGCAGAGACAGGAAATTTTAGATATCTCAGTTGAGGTGAAGTGTTAACACAATATTCGTGAGAAAAATTATTTCTTTTCGTGCATTGGTATGCAAATGCAGCTAAAATGTATATTATTTCCCATTTATTATGCACAAAACTTACATGGCAGAGATTTGTTAACTTATATTTAATTTTTCGCATACTGTTAAGCTGAGAAAATGCAAAATAACAATGATAAAAAATATGTCGTCGATTCTGTTTATAAATTGACATCGTAACAATTTTGTTTGATAACAAAAGTGACGGTAAAAAAACACGACATCGCTTTCATGTAAAAATGTACAACGAATATAAATTGTGTTGTAGATGACAATGCATTATTTCATTTACACCATGGTTACATCCCTCCTCTAAAATATTACCACATTTAAAATAAGAATATTACTCTCCCCCATGTGGCATTCTAACCTCAATTTACGGCCGCCATGATTGATTTGCTGCCTGAGAAATTCTTAGTTTTTCCTTACAATTCACTCACTTTTTGTCTCTGCAATGAAAATTTCTCACAATTCACTCAGAGAGGCTTTAGATTTTTTTCAATATGACTGTGCAATCGGCCCTAACTCTATTTCTGTAGCATTTCAGTTTTGCTTCTTCTGTAATAAAGCTCTAGAGGCATATGCCATTATGTACGGATTTTTGGCTTATCTTGTTACAGAGCTCTATTGATCACATTTTTTGATGCATCACATACCAAAATAGTTTCCCTATCATCTTTGAATGCAACTAATGCACTCGTAATTGCTTGTTTTAGTTGTAGAAAAGCAGAATTTTGTGGTATATTCCAAAAGAATTTTGTTAACTGTGAAAGAGGTTGAGGTAATTGTGAATAATTGTTCATATATTTTCTAAGGTAAGAAGTTAAGCCTAAAAATGAATGTAGTTGTTTGAGGTTAACTAGGGTGACATTTACTGAATATCTTTAGTTTTCTGAGGATCCAGCATTATATCTAAAGGGGGGAGTTTTTACCCTAATATTGTCACTTCTTGCTTAGCAAACTGATAATTCTTAGGGTTTAATTTAACTCCGAATTCCCTAATTATTTAAAAAACGTATTCCAAATATTTTATGTTTTCCTGAAGTGTACTACCAATAAAAAACACATTATCTGCTAATCCTACCACGGAAGGCCATGTAAATTCTCCTAACATCCTGTCTACGAATTCCTGAAAAAATTTTGGACTGCTAGATAATCCCATTGGCATCCTGAGATATTGGAAAAGTCCTAATTCGTCTATAGTGAAAGCTAATTTGTGTCTATCCTCTTTCTTAATTGGTATAGCACATCAACCACTGAACATAACTAAACCAGTTATGTGTTTAGTATTTTGGATCATTTGCAAAATGTCTTCAGTGTGTTAAATTGAGTAATTTTGTCAAGGTATACAGTGGTTGAGTGATCTGTAGTCTGTCAAAAATCTTATACTATCATCTTTCTTTGGGATAGCCGCACACAGTGCTGATTTTTTACTACAATATTTTTCAATGATACCTGCCTCTAGCGTTTCTCTTATTTGATTGCGTACTACCTCTCTTCCTTTTGGAGCTAATCTGTATGGCTCAGAATGTATTGGTTTATCTATTGGTTATTTTAACAGGTATTCAGAAATTTTTGTGTTATTGTGAGCTCGGTTAATCTGTCCTTACATTTTTCAAGTAACTTTTTCATTTCCTCTTTTTGTTGTGGATTCTACCTGAGTAGACTACAGAAGGGGCCCATCAGTATTATGTGGTTCTAATTTTAAAATGTTCTCTACTACTCATAAGAAAGTCCTCCTCTTCTGATTTTTCTATAAGTGGCAATTAATATTTCATCATGTTTGTTTCTAAGTGTTGCTACTTTCGCATAGAGGTCTAGTATCAATTTGTTCCTTAATATGAAGTCGCAACCTACTATCATACCCGATAGCAAAGTTTATATTATTATAAAGTCATGAGAGACAGTGTGACACTCAATTTGAAATGTTAGCATTGTGCAGTGTGTTGGTTGGGGAAGTTCATGTGATGCTCCAACCAGTTGTATTTTTTTATCTAAAAGCTTATGATTTTCTGACTGAACTCTTGTTTCGGCGACACAAGAATTACTACAACCTGTATCCAAAAGTTATAAAATCTTTTTGTTTCTTTTGTGACCATGCATTCCGATGTGATAGAAATAAGTTTAAATTCATTCTGTTGAAGTTGTGTTTGATTTTTTTGAGGGTGCATAATATCTAAATGAAGTTTGTTTACAATGTTTAACATTTTACTACGTGATTCTAACTTGTGTGTGTTTGATAATTTTGTTTTTGATTCCTGGTTGTTATATTTGTTCGTAGCTGTGAGTATTTTCTTAAATTTTAAATTTTATTGGATTGTGGACATACGTCATTGCTCATGTTTAGCTGATCAAACCTGCATTGAATGACAAAGTACGAAAACGAACAAGAAAAAGAATAGTTATAAAACGCACACAAAAATATAAAAAAAGCAATCCCAGAGGAATTCTGCCAAATTTTTCCCTTTTTCCCCAAAAATAATTGTTATATTAGACAACGAAGAATTCTATAAATGGAATTCAGTCGAATATCGACACAACACCCAGACACAAAATACATACACAAAAGACAGACACAAATATAGAACCAGATTCCCAATATGAAACAAGATGGAATAGACAAAAACATTGAACAGTGGACAATGAACATAAGACGATAGACAACACAACACAAGTTAAAACCAACGAAAAATGCAACGTTTCGGGGATTGTGATCTGTCCCCGTCTTCAGGCTGAGACACAGCTGGCGGAACACCAAGATGCGAACAAAGTTCGCTAGAAAAATGGGGCTTATATAGTCTGAAAGGTCTCTAAGCTGCTCGGCCAATAGTAGCAAAGGATGTGTGATTGGCTGGGCTCTTGGCCAATGAGAGGCAAGTACTCTCCTGATTGGCTGAGCACCTTGTAGTGATGTTGACTGGTGTTCTGCCAAGACTGTTTAACATAAATGTGTTTATTAGTTTTATTTATTCATTTATTTTTGTAACACTGTTTCGTTTTTTATTAAAGGCAAACACATATTTTTCAGTGCAATGCTCTGTTGGCTTATGATGATTTTGTTACTGGCTATGTAAGCTGAATCTTTAATTTTTCTTTTAATTCTGTCTTTTTCCTGATTTATTGGTTTAGCTGAGTCCCAAAGAATTTTGTGGCTATTTCCCCATGCGTGTTCTGCAATTCTAGATTTCTGGGTTTCACCCTTTGACATGTTGTTCTTGTGTTCTTTGACGCGAGTGGATAATGTTCTACCAGTTTCTCCTATGTATAGAGAGCCGTATTCGCATGGTGTTTGATTTATGCCTTCGCGGTTATGTTGTTTATCTACTGTGGATTTTACTTTAGTGAGAGAGGTTTTCAATGTGGAGCTGGAATGGAATGCTGTTCGTATGTCGTATTTGTTGGCTAGCCTTCTTATTTATTCAGAGAGTCCATGAACATATGGAGTAACCAGAGTTCCGCAAGGTTGTTTGTCTGTGGTGACTTCGCACTTCGGTGAAGTTTGTTCTCTTAACTGCTTATCAATGATAAATCTGGGATACTTGTTGGCCATGAATACTTTACTTAGATGACACTGTTCTTCAATTAATTTTTTTCTTATCTGAGCAGATATTTTCTGCTCGGTTGGCTAGGGTGCGAACAATACCCGACTTTGTACTTGTTGGATGGTTTGATTCAAAATGCCGGTATGTGTCGGTTTCCTGTATTCTTTAGTGCTAAGTCTGTGATTTTCTTTGGAGACTAGGGTGTCTAGGAAAGGGATGCTACCGTTGAATTCTATTTCAATTGTGAACTGTATTGATGGCCTGAGAGAATTGAAGAAATCTGAAAATTCGGCCAGTTTTTCCAGTCCATGTTGCCAAACAAGGAATGTGTCGTCTACATATCGCAGCCAAATTTTTGGCGGAGTTGTGTTACTTAGTGCCTCTTGTTCCATATCCTCCATGAATATGTTTGCCATGAATGGTGGAAGTGGTTGCCTTTAATAAAAAAAAAAAGAAACAGTGTTACAAAAAATTAATGAATAAATAAAATTTTTTATCTGACGGGCCCCCATATCCTGCCACGTCAGTGTCTACCCCAGCTTAGTCTAATGGGTACTCCGACATGCATTAGTCGCTAAGCGAAGGAAGGGATGGAGAATGAGTGTGTCTCAAGACAGAGCCTCATACATCTAAGTTGTGGTTCCTCTAAGGAAAAGGTGGCCTGCATCGCGGCGTAGCAGGGTTGAAAATGGAGGCGACGTCCGCAATTGGGGCCGTGACCACCCCCTGAAGAGAGCAAGATTCAGAATAAGGGCACAGAAAAACCAGCACAAGTACGGTAGGGTGTTGAGAAAAGCTGTGCGACTGGCGCGGGAGGGATAAAAATATCCGCATAATTAAGTCGTAAGCAGAGGAAAAGATAGGTGTGGCTCGACGTCCTGTTGTCAGGACACTAGGAAAGATGAGGTGGCTGGTGAAGTGAGATGGGATTGGCCGGCGGCTCCGGCCAATCAGAGTGGCGGCTCAGCGAGCCTGTTTCGCCAGTTGGACCTGAGCGCCCCTGGCGGCGACAAGTCGAACGACGCCAGTTTGTCCGATTACCGAGCTGTTAGGGATATTTCCATGTCAGGCAAGCCTGGCACAACAATATTCAAAACAACAATGTAGGCCCAGCCTACTTCTCGGCGACAGCAGCAGAAAACTGTAGAGCTCAGCCTGTACACAGGCTCCATCTTCTCTCTTCTCGCATACAGCAGTAAACCTTTCATTGCCGGAGTGGAGAGGGGTGGTTACCCCCGGGAGCCACTCCCACCCTCCTCCCCAAAATAATCCGTTGGTCTTGAATGAATGGCTAGGCAGGCGAGACATCCAGGATCTACCATGTGGCGGACTAGGTCCACCGGCCCAGACGTCGACGGTCCCCGAAGACGTTGGTCCAAGTTCCGATGCATTCCATTTCTCGCTCCCCACACGCCCTGCAGTCCACAGCCCGCAGGTTCCAGCAGTTGGATTCGCTACACTACGCATGTTTCAGCACCTCGCGATCCCTCCAGGCCGCCTTAATCATTGAAATGCTACCCACAGAGCACGTCTTCCCTCGTCATGCTGAGCTGTACAGTTCGCCGTCGCTGTCGTCGATGGTGCTTGCGCACCGGCCAGTTGGTCCACGAGTCAGTATTTGAATATTCCTGACAACTCCTCGGCGAGGAGCCCTGTTTTCGCCACCAACAGGACCCGCCCGATTGCAGATGGTCGCTGCCGCGATGAAAATGGCGGCACCTCCCGGCGCGCCGCGTCGCAGAAGTACGATGTTCACGCCACGACAGCCACGACACGAGTGAATAAATAAATAAAACACGTAAACTTATTTATGTTTAACAGTCTCGGCAGAACACTAGTCAACATCGCTACAAGGTGCTCAGCCAATCAGAGGGTACTTGCCTCTCATTGGCCGAGAGCTCAGCCAATCACACATGCTTTGCCACTATTGGCCGAGCAGCTTAGAGACCTTCTAGACTATATAAGCCCCATTTTTCTAGGTTGGGGATCACACAGTCCAAAGTGTATGGCCCTATCTTCTTCGCCAAACACCCAGTGACAAGCACATCTTACCTGGATGGATCTGACACCCCTTGACTTTTTTGCTTTGGGTTTAATAAAGTCGGAGGTTTACAGAGTCAGGATCACCTCCATTGATGATCTCGAGGACCGCATCAGTCAGGCGGTGCTTAAAATCACCCCTGCAATGTGGAGGATGGTACTTCAGGAAGCTGTGCGTCGCTGGGACTTGTGTGTTGGCATGCGTGGTGGCCACGTGGAACTTCGATGAGACAATTATGATAGGTTATGTGCTACAATGTGGTAATGGTTTCGTTCAGCGTAACAGTACACATTAAAGTTTGGTTTTTCCCGAAAATGGATTGCTACTTTTGGATCAACCTGTGTTACATTTTTCTCTATGATTCTTCATCAAATACTGCGGTTTTCTAGGAGGTAGGCAGTCAACCAACATGACGTTAGGTATATCGTGTTTTACAAAGATCCCTAGCATCTAAAAGGGGCATCTTCAGAAATGCATTTTTAAATAAAACATAATTTAACTTTTCGTATACCATTTTGTACATTAATTGCCTAAATTTGCAAACTTCACTATTCAACTGTTCCACCCACGCATCTTAGTCCCTTTATAAACATTATTTGAACTAAAATAGTTCGAAGTGTGTTCATTTGATACATTTAAGTTCTTATCGTCATTTTAAGAATTTAGTGTCTATTATTTATAACTCAAATAAATGTTATAAATTATGTAGAAAGAGTCAACAATGTAGAAAAAATAATTAATGTCACTCAGTATTAAAATGCTGGCTTAATATTATTAATGTCTTATGGTTTTATGTAATAGTTGAAGTTTTAAATTTGGATACCTTGTCAGCCGTTGTTATGGTGTAAAGAGTGAAACCATTCTAAATTTCAAAAATTATATAAATCATGTAAGGGTATTCAGACGTTTTACAAAAATGTACGCGTTGTCACCGAGTCCTTGTAAAATTAATTGATATTATTTGATTGCAGTCGTTTAGTTTTCCGTTTGCTTGGGATAAAGTAAAATAACTTTGATAAATTGTCTAATCGTATTTGTTTTGCACTAATACAATTTATTTACAATACTCATACCATAGACATAAAACATTATATTAAGTGCTTAAAAGTACTTAGCCTATACCACAAATGCTAAACTTTGAGGTCATTGATGTAAATTAAAACTGCATTTGGAGACGAAGCAAGTGCATTCAAAATTAAATTAAATGAAATTATTCCAAAATGAATTATTAAACGTAGCGCAAATTTCCTGTTGCCATTTGATTTCTCAATTGAAAATAATAACTTAGGTAACTTACAGTAGTTCTGTACAAAACTTTAAACAATTCATGAAGATTTATTGTATGGAAATAATAAGAAACCAAAACAATAGCTAAGAAGCATGACTTTCGGACTACGACTAGATGTTTAAACTGACAAGTTACAGCTTTACTTTAATACAGTTGTAATAATTTCAACTTCCTATATACAAAATATTCGTACAACAAAGTAGATAATACCTCTTTCTTTGACGACACTAATACTAGTAACACGAGCCTTGAGTTTGTAATACAAAATAAACCTTGTTACAAATTATTTTCTTTGGCGTATTCCCAGGTCCTCAAATTCTGTTCTCCGTTGTTCGAAGAACCTGTGGAAGAAATAAATGTACATTAATTTCCGTGAAATATAACAAATGTGCAAATATTACTTCGTGGTGAAAAAAGTAAACAATTTTGTGCAATTTTTAAACTATTTTTTAAAAATTATTGTCAATTACAAGAAAACTTACGAAAAATATATGTTTTTTAAATTTTAAAGCAGAATTCGAAAGCATCTAGAGATTAGAATGTCAAAATATTATTTGCCTTCATGAAAGCATACTACACCAAGAAATAAGGTTACTAATCCTAACACGAAGGATATAATCGTACTTAAGAGAAAAATTAACAAATAAGGAAAATAAAACATTTAAATTACTGAATTATGTCACGTCATATTTCGTGACAAAGTCAACACCTTACGAAGGGCCACCAAAGACGAATGTAGTACAACATGAGGTATGCATAGTTCCATGTTTCTAGTGAGTGAGAGATTTTGGTCAGCGCTTAACATCGAGGTCTTTAGCACTGGTGAGGGGTGACATTTGTGGTGAGTATGGAGCAGCACCGGAATTATAAAGTCGGGGGAAATGGGAGATCCCAGATAAAACCCGCCGACCAACGGCATCGTCAGGCACGATTCCCACATGCGAAAATCCAGGGGTCGACCCCGCCGGGAATCGAATCCAGATCGTCTTGGTGGGAGACGAATGGTCTGACCACTCCGAAGAGAATTCCTATTGAGTTTAGTAAATGACGTAAATACATAGGTCTAAATTACAATGTTATTCTTATTTTGGCAGAGATTTTACTATTTGAGATAGGTAACATTCTAGTTACTACTTTTATAGATAAGTTGCTTGCAAACAACCATTTACGAAATTTTAATTTTTGGGTAGCCTATCATTAGCAATCGTAATATATCAATTAGGGTTATGAACTGAAACTAAATTAGGTAAATCGTCATATATTTTTATTAGGGATACGTATTAAAACATAGTTACTTAAATCTGTAGCATGAGTAGAAAGTCGTTCTTGTTGAATGCAGTGATAAGCATATAAGTTTTATTATTTGTGTTAGTTAAAAATTAAAATATTTTTGTAACTTAAGAATATTTTTGCTCTTTGGCGACTAATTTGATAATTTGAAACCGTTGCCAGTTTGCGTGTTTGCTTTTTTTTCGTGCAGGTGATAAATTTATGTCTATTATGTAAGCATTTGATCATGCTTCTATTTCTCAAACCGTTTAATTGCTTCATGTGACATAGTAGCCAGAATAAATAAAATTTATTTTGGTTACATGCACCAACACAATCTTGTAATATATGAGAAATCTAGTGACTAAATTCCCTTACTTGCTCATCACCGCAAGCAATTTTTTAATTTTGTTCTCAGTGCTAATAATTTTACACCGCAAATAACACACTTAAAGCTTCACCGTTCAACACATTGTCCTCTTACGATTTTTGGCGTAGCTGTAAACGTTTATGTAATTTCTTATTTTAAGCATACATTATAATTGATTGGCAAAGAATAATTAACGGTATACATGCTATCGAAAAATATTCTGCTATATCACTTTTAATAACAATTCGACAATTCACTTCAGTAAGCTTCGAACCACTGTTACATATTTACACTATTTTGTAAATTTCTATATCGTATTGTTTCAATTGAATTTCTTGTGTTGTACCAGCTATGTATCAAAAATATGTTTGTAAAAGTTTAACTAGTTAAAATTTTTTAAAATAGATTTTATATTGGTAGAGTATAGATTAAATTTTAATTATCTGAAATAATATTAATTTTTCGTTAATGACAAATACTAAGACATTGTAATTTTCATAACAACATTACATCAAGAACGATAAAAATATTCATTATAAAAAGGGTTGTATATAATTTTTTGTTTATAATTATCTAAAAATTTAAGCATCACTTTCGAGAATGAATTGACGACTCAGTCTAACACTGGAAAGTGTTTTTGAATTAGTTTGCCATATTTAAATTGTGACGCGCCATATTTTCGCCATGCCAGTTATTAGGAGTATTAGCCATCAATTGTTATTAATTATCATAAATAACAGATGTAATAATAAACCTGGCATGCGACCATTCGTTCTTCTCATCGTCATGTGAGGATGCAGATGAAACAATGTCCATAAACCTATTACTTTTGTAGAAAATTTTACGTACGAAAAACTTAATGTATATATTTTGTCTCTGTGGAAACAGCAGGAGCAAGAGGCTAGTCTGGGTCTTCTCGTCCTCTCTCCCATCAAGTAACTCCCTAGCCGCCTGATGAGAGGGGAGGAAGGTCAGTCTATAGTGTTTGAGGTACATATGTTAAGGGCGCGGTCTACCGCGATTTTCATCGCCAGTTTTTTTATTTTTTATTTGTATCAGATATTATTTTCTTATTTTAGACACAAAATGTGACTAAATTTGGCTCTTATGAAATTTTTTTATCTCTCATAGTTTTCGCGTAATGGCTTGTTAAAGTCATATTTTGCATGTTTCCGTTTTAACGACTACACTAAAACCAACTGATATACCAAACTCAAAAAAATCACAGTGGATAAAGACATTGCAGGCTACAATGACATGCTCATGAAATCAAAGAATAACAATTACTTGGATTTAAAAAAAAAATCCTGGAACTAAAAAAAAAAAAATTAAAAATTCAATATTTTTTTAAGTACAAATAATTTTTATTCTTTAATTTTTTGAGCATGTCATTGTAGCATGCTAAGTCTTTATTCACTGTGATTTTTTTGAGTTTGGTATATCAGTTGGTTTTAGTGTAGTCGTTAAAACGGAAACATACAAAATATGACTTTAACAAGCCATTACGCGAAAACTATGAGAGATAAAGAAATTTGATAAGAGCCAAATTAAGTCACATTTTGTGTCTAAAATAAGAAAAAAAATATATAGTACAAATAAAAAATAAAATAATGGTGATGAATATTGCAGTAAAGGGCGCGGTTCACCTCAGTATTAAACGTCTTTTTTTATTTTTATATTTGTACGAGATATTTTTTCCTTATTTTAGACATAAATTGTGACTAAATCTTCCTCTTCGAAAATTGTTGTATCTCTCATCGCGTAATGAGTCGTAAACGTCAAAATTTGCACTTAACGGTTTTATGTACACCACTAAAACCAATCGACTTACCAAACCTAAAACATTCACAGTGTATAACAATGTTGTAGGCTGTGACTTGACACACATAAAAACAAAAAATAAAAATTTCTTGTATTTAATAAAAAAACTGCATTTGAATTTTTTTTTAAATACAAACATTTATTTATTTTGGTTTTTATGTATGTCAAATCATAGACTACAAAATTATTCTAGACTGTGAATTTTTTTCGGTTTGGTATGCCAGTTGGTTTTGGTGGCGTACATAAAACCGTAAAGCGCAAATTTTGACGTTTACGACTCATTACGCCAGGAAGTTACTGTACTCGAGAGGCGGAGTCTTCTTTCGAAAGCGGTCTCCTGATTGACGCAACTGAGCCAAAGCCTGCAGAGCAAGCAGCGGGAATGTCGGCGACAAACAAGTGATAGGCTAGGGAGTTATTAACGTATGTTGGGCAGACGTTGTCGAGGGCGCAAAGGACGGCTAACAGCCGGGCGTCTTCAGTTTACATGTCATGCCTACGAGCTGCGGTGTTCGGACCAGTTATTGAGAAGTATTGCAAAGCGTTACAAGTTAGTGCGGCAGATCGCTGACGACGTCACCGTAACCTTCCTACAGTACATATTGCCGAGACAAATGGGCGTATAATCAGTCAATGTAAATCAGACTAACCATGTATAATAATGGTCGAGCCAAGAGAGGACAGCGAGGTCTTGCTGCCCCGTTGAAGTAGAACTTGCCAACATTTTACTTCCCTACTCACGACACCAGAACTTTTAGAACGTCGCACAATAGTTTTTAGGTGTTGAACACAAATATGACAAAAAATTCGTACAACTCACAAATTTTTTTGCGCATTAAATGCTCTGCTTTAAAATATCAGTATACATTTTTAATCATTCAACAGTATTTGATAAACCTGTAAAGTTGTAAAAATATGCAATATTAAATAGCTACCTTATTATCGGGGTTTTCGGTGTGCTTAATCCGAATATGCCGAAATAAATGTCACATCACACATTATTTGTTCACTTTTCGGCACATGAGAAGTAAATAAATCACATTTTTTAAATTGAATTCAAAGGGTGTCTTTATGTTTATGCATAAATAAAAGTAATTATCTTCTTACAACATCACCTATTTATTTTTATATCCAATTGCATGTTTTGCTATCTTCCTAGTGTGTAATTAAGTGATCGTTACAAAACTGTAAGTGATAAAAATAAACTGAGATCAGGTATGGAGCCAGCACCCAAATAATAACAATTAAATCTTAAATTTAAAAAGTTGAAAAAAAAAGTATTTTTGTTGGCCAGTGCAATAAATATATTTAGTATTTTTACTTTGTTTACACATATTAATTGATATTAATTTCAACAATGAGAAACAATTCTTACCAATGACCAAAATCTTCTGTACCTTCTGATTGTGAAGTACCCATGTGTAGTGAATTTAATATACTCTTGCTTTCACATTCTGTATTTTAAAATTACTGGGCATAAAAATAAGCTGATTTAGCATATAAAAATACTCAGCAGCATGAAAATATGGAAGCTGAAATGTGTAAATTCCAATTTCCTGTCCGTTCAGCTCGGATGAATTGTGAAAGAAGCCTCACCTATTCAAAGTATTGCAACCACAGTCTTGTTATCCTACTTGTTCTAGACGTCTGTGTATTTGCTGATTCAAAGATCTCCACGAGTCTCTGGAACATCTGAACATCAGCTGTAGTGGTGTCGGCAAATAGTTGCTCAGCAAGTGTTAAGGAATTCGACTGTCAGTTAGGTGATAAAATTATTATTAAAACATCCTAGTGCTGAAAAATAAAGGACGTGTGCTCGCATAGCTTGTGAATATGCATGTACTGCAAATATGTGAGTTATCGAGCCTTCGACATTAACTGTTTTCCGCAATTCTTCCAGCCCACTTCCTTTCTTAATATGGCCAATAGATCCGAAGAAGGAAATTACAAGATGGAATTCACCAAGGCGAACTATTATTTTAGAAACATCAGTACTCTTATCCGCTGTAGCTACAATTTATGATGCCTTCAAATATACGGGCTGGTCGAATGTAACAATGCAACTTTGGTTATGTAAGAAACTGTGATTTGCTGCAAACGACAAGGCAGAATATAATGTCTTTAAATTACCCGGATTCAACCCACAAGACAAGCCAGAGATTTACACGACAGAATACTATTCAAAGAATGGGCTCTTGTCCTGGAGAATCTTCACGCATATTGTATTGCTGGGTTGCGCGGACAAAGCGTCAAATGGGTATCTCATATAAGCTATATCTGACAGGAGATACGAGGTCATGACGTGTTGGATAGAGCCCTGCTGTTGGACGTGAGTACACTGTGAAAAATATTTGCAAATAGTATATCAAGTTTTCAACACATACACAGTATGGAAAACTTGCTATGCCTCAGAATGTAAACAGAGTGAGTAATCAGCATTGTTATTATAAAAGTCTGGTAACACAACACCGGTATACATTGGACTGTTGCTTAAAACTGTATAGAAACGCTTACACTGATGTGTGGAAAACAACTTGAATACTTACTTTCTCGAAACTCTTATACATCAGTGTGCTATATGTACAAATAATTTGTAACAGAGTATATAGAGAGACATACAGGGCCTGGTCTAGACGGGTGTCTCTGTGCCCTGGGCCAACAGCGGTGTGGCTGGGTCGTCATGGAGAGCCAGGACACCGCTGCCTGATGGAGGACTGCCTGGTGCCGACAGTGATGCCTGCTGCTCCGACAGTGTTGCCAGGTGATCGATACAAGGACACGAGCTACTGTTCTTGCGCATGCCCACCACTGCGACCTTGTCTCCTAGAGGCACGTCCAACTGTCCACTCAGAGACTTCCTGGGACTGCTGTCTGCTATTACCTCCAGTAGAGGATCCTGACTGCACCTGAACCACACATACACACACCTCTAAGTTCCCCTCAACATTCACTTAACCCTCAGGCCAATTATTTACGATTGCAGTACTTTGTACTCATGTAGGTTTTACAACACGTCACTATCACTAGCCATCAAAATATTTGTATAATAATATTCCAATCTACCGAGTGAGCCAGAAGGACCTCCCAGATGTGGGAAGCTAGTAACAACCAACCTAAGCCAGTTACAACAGTAAACTTGCTGTCCATGGGAAGTATTAATAGTGAAGCTTTATATCAACACACTTTTCATACAACTTTCACAAACGTTAGTAAAATGTCAGAACAGTTGCCGGTAATTCTTCATCACTACCTTCAATTCCAGGTGCATGGCTCAATCTGTGTAAGAACAATAGACGATGTAATCCTTATCGCGTATTGATGTAACAACAACAATAATAAGGATAATTATTATTGTACTGAAGTTAAGGGTACATGGGCTCGTCTTTCCCTTAAGGACATGGGTCCGAATTCCTTACTTCGAGCAAAGAGCCACTTGTACAGCACATTCAGTGATGCATAATTAAGGAATAGTTTGAGTGAAACTATCACATTCAAATATTCTTATAATTAAACTATTATTTTGGTTGTCACAACCGGAATAACGGGACTGTGTGGCCCGGAACACAAGATGGCGGAAATACTACGGTTTCCAAGCAAATACACTGTAGTTGGACTATGATTATTTATACAGAACAAGCTAATTCAAAATATGATTTTTTTATAGAGAAGTTCTTCTACTTCACTGCTCTGTACGTGGGTGACTATGGCTGTTTTTGTACAGTATGTTATGCTCATAAAATGGTGCATATGTTATTCTCACTATACCGACAAATAATTTTCTCTAGTTTTCACATTAGTAGTTTTTGACATGGATAACTTTTGCCACGAACCATAATATTTTTGATTAATTGAATTTTTTTTATCAGTGACAAAGGGATCGAAATTGCATCATTTTAATTTCTATCTGAATTGGTTGTTAGGACGTGTCCTTCTTGTAAGTATGTTATTCTTCAATTTCTGTAATGATAAACAACCAAACTTTTGAGATGGTTGGTATTTTTTACAATCCATAAACTAGCATACGTGTTCCCCAAAAATAGTTTTAAATCCGCCACTGACGTAGAACGTACGTTGAAAATGTGGACACAGTCACACTTTCATGAAGTTGGTTTTTGTTAAGTTAGAGTTATTACACAACCTCCTTACTTAGATTAACAATTACATGCATACAAGTAGGGCACGTTAAATGTACTTGGATCAACACAGAACAAAACTCGAGTTCCCGTGAGGCGACTGGACGTACTTTGACTATATAATGTTGAACACGATTTTATACGAGGGCCTTCAGCCCGGTAGCCCTCCTTAAATCCACCCCTGTTCTACGGTTGTGCAATGACAGGCAAAACGTTACATTACCAAAATAAAACAAATAAATTAAATATTTTTTAACTCTCTCGAGCATTTTGCTACGATATTAGTGTTAATGCATTATTTTTCTGATATAACTACTGTAAGGAACAATATTTCTCATTTAGTTGTTCGTGAGATTCAAAAGCGACATTGACCAATTGCAATTTTGATTTAGTTAGTTCAACAGAAAAATTTCTATTACAAGGAAAGTGAGTGCGATCAAATAATTTGTACAGATAAAAATGAAGGTAAGTTAGGTTTATATCAATTATTACTACTGTTCAACAAAACTAAAACAAGCAGTTTATAGAAATATAATAACGAGTGACAGAAATTTTTAATTTATGCCCTGAGACCTGAGTACGGTGATTGAGAAAGCTTTCATCAGTCTGCTACTAAAATTAAATTCAGTTTTCCTTTAGGATTAAATAGGTGCTAGTTTCAGTATGATAAAAATATGTATTCTGATAACAATATATTGTTTTTAAATTATTTTGTACTGTTCTGAAATATGTTGAATTGTAAACGGTATAATGGATTTGTCACAGAATGATTATGTGTTAAATTTATGTACTAATTTCTTTGTATTGTTTTGTTTCTTATCTTGGACTGTATATAAAATAACAGATGAATGTGTTGAGCTATGTAATGTAGATGTAATGGAAGGAGAATATGAATATTTGAAGTATTTGAATTATAAAGTGAGCATGCACAGAAATATTGAATACATAGCAAAATTTTAAACTGTAAATGATTTTTGTGAAGATTTTGAAGAAGGAAAAGGTATTTGTCAATAATATTGTACACACTATTGAAATGTCATCATGTATGCCGGCTCAGAAGCCCAGTGAAAAGCCACCATCTTTAGCTGATTGAGTTTAGTCCTTTTAGCTCTTATTTTTCTGCAAGTTTGTTACTTTTTCATTTTAAATCCTTTTGGTAATATTTTCATTAGTAATTAGAAATTTCAGTGAAATTACTCTGTTCTTGAATATTTTTCTAAAATTGCTATTATGTTTTGTTGATTGGAAATTTCAGGACTAGTATGACTAGGGTCACGAGGCTAATGAACGTGTCAAGAAACTAGGAAATGACAAACTACGTACAGTATACTATACGGTCATTTATAGCAACGCTGTGTTTTTCTGTAAAGTATACTTCAAATAAGATTATTGTATGTGCAGCAAATTACATACAGAGAACGTGTTAAACATTATTGTAGTTGTTTGCTGCCAACTATTCTTTACCATTCAAAATATTTATCCTATGCTGGTTGGTGAAAGATTTGTGGTCATTGCCTGAGAAGATCTGATTATTTATAATATCCGGCCATGAACTAGTACTGCTTCCACCAAATGTATTACAAACCAATATTTTTGGTAATGCGATGCGACCCATGACTGTGCGAAGTATACCCAGATTACGCTAGGTTTTAACTGTCAGTATATTATCATGTTGAATTTTTACCACAGTTTGTGTGTGCGTGTCATATATGTACATACACACACACACACACACACACACACACACATATATATATATATATATATATATATATATATAAAGTTAGTTCATTATCATAATAGTTGTTCCCTTAGAACCTAACGATAGCCCATATTAAAAATCGAGTTAGCCTACAGATTAGTTAAAACATATTTTGCAACGCGATGTATTCGTTTATTTGAATAAAAAGTACTGATTTATTATTAGGGCAACGAAATTTTCGCAGACAGAATTTTACCCCAGTCAGTTTTAAACCCTTTACGAAGTGACATTTCTCATTGGACTGTACCTAACAAAATGAGGTCACTGCAACACCACACGTCTGTCATTTCCGGTTACAACATCAAGACATACGAGAGTTACAACATCCAATCACTAACCGTGAAGATAACTGCACATATGCACGTAAGGCACTGAAACAAGCTGGGGAAAATTCTTTTCGCGAAAATCTTGTGGCCAATATTATTATGAATTGACGCCTAAATAGGTACTTATAATGCTATTGCAATATAAGACATTTAACTTAATAAGTTTGTAATTAAAATATAAAAAAATGGCTACAGTATAATTATTACTATTTTTTTATTTTTAATATATAGATGTAAATATGCATAATACTATAAAATCAAATAAGGGAGAGCGTAATATCCTAGAAGCTTCTAATTATTGGCTCAGTGGCAGTGTCCTTAATTAGATATTCATACTAACATCTTCACTTTGAGACAAATATAACACTTCTAAATAGTCATTTGTCACTTTAATTTACCGGCTTCTCTCAATAATTACGGGAATAACGTAAATTAATACATGTTTACTTTTCTCAAACAAATAGTTTAGACCTTTGTGAATTTGCTCACTGACCACAAATTAGAACGCAAAATGACACATCAAAGTATAGTCTAACAATTCTCTTCTTTACAAAGTTTGAGCTAAAATGTTTCTTCCCAGTAAGTCATATTACGTGGTAGCGGTGCGTGATTTCGCAAAAAAAATATAGCAAATTACAATAAAATAAGATGACATATGTAACGTAAATAAAATTTAAGTACTATTCACACTTTAATTCAAATAATTAGATGCAATTAAAAATGTATATGATATTAAGCTTTACGTAAAACTGAGCAACATTATTGATAACACACAAACAGTTATATGATTTGAGTTTATTAATGTTACTAATTTTATCTGAATCACCAAAAACTTTTCGTTCGTCAAGTAGGACATACTACAGCGAGGATTAGGTAACTATGGGTGGAAGTATACATTACCATGAGTGTATTAGGTATAGCATATCTGATAATTCTCTGTTGTGTACAAAAAGCTACCAGTGATACATAATTAAAAGCAAAGTGAAGTACTGATAACGATGAACTAGATATTATATTCATTAATCTATGCCATTCAGAAAATGACCTGTTCGGGAAATGAGACGGACTGAGTAAATTCACGATATGGTATATAACTTTAGTAATTGAATTTGTAAGCGCCTAATACACAAGACCACTACTGTACTTACAACTACATTTAACACAAAATTATTTTAATTATTTCCGTTGAGATCTAGAATGTTACTGCGTTCCTTTAAATTCTGTTAACTACGTCTGCCTTTGTATACTGACAAAACCAGTATTTGACCACATAATTTATGAAAGCGGGCTGAACTACGGCAGCGAAAAAAGATGTATTACCGAACTTTGACTTTAAAAAACCTACAGATTTGTGTACACAATAACAATAATATAATAACCCGGTGATCACCTCCCATTGTGTTGGTTAAAAAGAAAATGGCTCTACAAGATTTCGTGTAGATTGCCGACGTCTGAAATATGTGACCAGGAACACCAGCTACACACTGCATAGCCTGGTTGGATCCCAATGGTTCTCCACCTTAGAAATGAAAAGCAGTTACTGGCAATGTGATGTGACCCCAGAAGATAGAGAGAAGACTGCCTTTTCTGTACACGGAGAAGGAACTTGGCAATCATAGGTCATGCCATTTGGACTATGCAATGGCCCAATGACATTTTAACGACTAACGGAGAGAGTCACAGGGAAGGCATTCGAAGAACATTTGTCACATCTCGATTCATTGCTTCAGAAGGTAATGGCAGCTAATTTAATGTGCTCCAATTTCGAGCATCAAGAGGATAAGACTGGGAAGAGTGAGAAGACCACCTGCTTGAAGAACAAGACTCTAATAGTTCACAACTGGCGACGAACCTATTCTCTGGAGTGATGAAAAGATTGGCGAAGATCAGACGAATGGCCCTGCTCTTAGTCCAATACTGATAAGGAACGAAATTGGTCAGTACCCAATGTGGGCTGAGCTATATGATCAATGTTCTACAACCAAAGCTTACTGGGCACAGTAAAATTCTCTAGCTATATGAAATTGTGTGCTGTACCGGAACAGAGAAAGTGCAGACGGTACACAAACATGTCTACTAGTGGTACTCTCAGAAACTAGAGTCCAGAGGTACTGAAGGAACTTTATTGTTCAGCAGCTGGAGACATTATGGAATTAATAAGATTCTCAACAAACATAGACTGAGGTTCAATTGGCTACATTAAAAGGATGATGTTGAAAGGTGGTGCTGAATACATTATGTCTGTGCTGCCAGGTAGGGACCAAGAACTACAGGAAGCTGTCATCTGCAGAAATACATTTTTGGAGCCCCATTTGAGAGGACGGCTGTAGACATTTTGTGTCCCTTGCCAGTGACTGAGAGGAAGAATCGGCGCACATTGCTGGCACAAGAATACTTCACAAAGAAGCATGAAGTTATTACAATACCTAATCAAGATGGTAGCACTATGCCTGATGCATTAGTGGAGCATGTATTCAAGGTTCGGAGTACCACTTGATCTTCACTCTGATCAGGGCCGCAACTTTGAAGCTAAGTTATTCCAGGAAGTAACAAAATTTTAGTGAATGAAGAAGACACGGACTACACCTTTGTATCCTCAGTCAGATGGAATGGTCGAGCTACTGAATTGTACCTGGGAACAATATCTGTTAATTTTTGAGGCAGATAATCAAAATAATTGAGACTCCAAGGGTCCCCTATTCTTCCTTGAATATAGGTCTATCGTCCATGAAGCAGCAAGGATAACACGACTGAAGATGTTGTTAGGGGGAGAGCTTCGCCTTCCAAGTGATATGCTCTTTGGAAGACCAACAGAAACGGAGCAGCCTACATCACTGACAGTGTATGTCAGAACTGCGTTAGAAGTTGAGCACATTCCGTGACTTTGCCCGGCAACATTTACGATTCAACTGCGACAGGATGAATACGAGGTATGATCGAAAGGGATCTAACGAGACATTTAAAGAGGGGCGGTTGGTTTGGCTGTACAAACTACGGTGACAAAAAGGTCACTGACCGAATCTACAGAATTATTGGGCAGACTCTTACCAGATTGTCAAGAATATAAATTATGCAGTTTCCCGGATTGTTTGCTGGGGCTCTCGGGCAAGAAAACCCAAGGTTGTCCATATTTACAGACTGGCTATCAACGATGGACCAGATACTATTGTGTCTACTCGGGGCAAACAGACTTAAAGAGAGGGCAGTGTTGCGAGCCGCGGCTATCGTGCAATCAGTTTAAGTTAATACAGTAACAGCAGAACTAGAGGACATCGGTTCGCACCGTGCAGCTTGCATTACCCTTTGTGTCATGTCGTGGCATCCACACGCACTCCAATTTCCAGTTTCGTAAAGTATCAGATAACAGCAGATATCATGGCCTAGAGAGTTACTGCGCTATTCTGTGCTCTCCGACGATGCGAGATGTTTCTCAGAGCTCCGAGACAAAGAGTTGCCGCGAGATTACTGGATTCTTGATGAAGAGTAGGTCTTTATTAGGGAGCTGTACCACAGGCTGAGAGTTTTTGCCGAAATATCTTGTGTGCGAGTGAATCGTGGTGTTAGTGCCGGGTTGCGTTCCGTACACAAGAGTGTTCGGCGAGATTGTTTGCTGCGAGGAGTAGTGTCGACGAGGGCGTTCCGGGACTTCAAAAGGACCATCGGGGTGCTACAAGCTAGGATATTGTGGCCACTATTTGTGAGTGGTCTGAGAGTGGTGAGTGGTCTGAGAGTCATTTATGTACAGAGAATTTTTACAGAGGGCTGAAATGTATTATTTTCATTTTATAACCTTTATGTACATAGTATTTTTTGTTTTGTTTACTATAAACTTGAATCGTGTTGGTGACTATTACAGAGAAATTAATTTGATAACGATTGATCATTAGTGACAATCAGACATTTTGATGTAGCTAGTTGTAAGTAAATGATCTTTCGTTTACTCATTTTCTTCGAATACCTCCATCCCTCAGCATACCGTGCCCTTCATGTAACAATACATTCACTGCTGTAAACATCACATTCATAGACTCAACAAGCAGTCAATGCCATGATCATTTTACTGGTGGTTTTCTAAAAATAAATTGAGGGAAATCGTTTAGCTATCAATCGAAATTAATTACGCGATCAACATAATATTTCTTTTTAAAGAATATACACGCTATCAACGCTTTTGTTGTAAATTCATTCTGAAACGGATAAAGTGATGGAATATGGAATTAGTAGGCCTGCACAAAACAGACAGAAACGTCAGAGCAACTGTTCATTTCTGCTGCACATCTTTGTGGCATCGACTCGATGAGATATGTTCAATTAGAGTTATGTCTAGAGAGCCAGTTTACTACGGCAGACCCTATATTTCCTCCTGTACAGCATGTCGCCTACCAACCCAGCTATGTGTGGGAGAACTTTTGCATCCGTGAATCATACTGACACCACCAATGGCACCAGCATAAGGCATTGCATACTCCTCTTTAGTATTGTCTGATTACCTAACTAATTTTGAGCAATCATCTAATTATTTGACCAGTGTAATATTTACGTGGCAAAAGCATAGCTAAATCACATCGAAACTGAAATATTTTTGTGGACATGCAAAATTGCGAAGGAATGTTACTTTGTTGTAGAAAAACTCACAGTAAAAAAAAAATACATTGTGAGCGAATGTATCGTGTTACAGAAAACCCCCACAGTAAAATGTCATTGCAAACGATTGCTACCGTGATGCAGAAAACCCCTTCAATGAAACAAACGTTTTTGTTTCATTGTGGGAGTTTTCTGAATCACGGAAACATTAACTCGCAATGGCCCATGTCTACAAAAACAGTTGGGATTATGGTACCAACCTATTGCAGGAATCGTTAAAAGATGATATCCCTCCGAGTGCTAGCAATGCCAAAGTTAAGGTCAACTTGGTAGCGTAGTGAACTAGTGTAGTTGTAATAGTGGTGTACCTGGCGGCATTGGCGAAGCGTAATCTCTTGGGAGACTCGAGGCTGGCAGCCCTGCCCAGCGGACTGCGTGCTGCAGCCCTGCTCTTGAGAGAGCTTCTACAAGGATAGCCATTGGAGTCAGGCTGCTGCCGTGGTCTGCCCGCTGCTGCTGCTCTCTGTATAGCTCGCTGTTCTGCTCTCAGTGCTCGTCTACCTGGGTCCTCTCCCTCGAGCCAGTACGTCAGTCTATCTCCCTTGCCTTTCATCTGCACCACACCTCGCTCTACCAGAACATAGCCACCAAGCTGCCGCAGTAGGGCCGCACACTCAGCGCTGCAGTGGATCTTCAGTGCTGCAACAACACACTATACATGCATATGCGTATTTATATGTACATATCGTTGTTATTAATACAACACCTTTTGCCTATCAATATTTATCTATTAATTTTCCTGTTTCCGTTTCCTAATAATTTTACAATTGTTGGGTAGTCTGTTAAACGTAGTCGTAAATATTGTAACGTATTACGTATTTGGAAAATTACATTTTAATATTGTCTATAATGTTGTGCTTTTATATTTGAAACATTATTATATTACTGTCATACTTTTATATTGTATATAATGTACTAGCAATAATTACTGTAATTATCATGTAGTTATACTATATGCTTGCGTGCTGTTGCTAGGAGCATCTTAAACGAGCAATTCTGTGTACCTCTACGTAAAACTGTATTTTCCTCTTAGAAATATAAGTTTCTTCTTCCTTTCTGCTTTCTGAATTACATACATTACAGTCCTTCAAATCATTCATGTTCAAAGCAAGAATCCTTCAAACAAATAAGCGAATATCTTTCAAATCATTCATGTTCGAAGCAAGAATCCTTCAAACAACTAAGCGAATTTCTTACATTTCACCGTTTAACAATTGCATATTTTCTTTCTCACCACTTTCCAATAATCACTTACCACAACTACCTACTACGACCTGCTGAATCAGCCATCATTTCCATCAAGGCTCTGGTAAGTATGCGTAATTACTCATTTATGTGGTGACCGTAAAAATGAACGGATGTATTGTTATGTTGGCTACTTTGTTTTGAGTACGTTGCCGCCAACAGCGGGGCATGGATGTGTTGCAAGGTAAGCTGTATTTCGCGACGTCTGTACAATACTCCCCTGCGCATGCGCGTGAGCATTCCCTTTCCTTCTGAGACAGTAAGTATAGGTTAGTTAACATTAGTTTAAATTAGTTTAAAATATAAAATAACGCTACGCTCTGATTCAAAGGTCGGTTTTGTTAGGTCAGGGAAGTACAACACAAACTAACACTCGGCGCTGAAACTACTCGCCTGCGCAGAACGATTGAGACGTAGTTTCATTTCTGCAGCTAGACTCTTGTCGCTCGTTGACGCCGGCGCGGTGAGGAGGTCTTCGTTGTCGAGCAGTCAAGTGAGCTGGACTGAAGAGGAGATGGCACGTATTGTGTCACGCTACATTACAAGAGTGTGGTAATAACTTGTGAGTCAGCTTGTGAGAACTTGGTACAGCCCACAGTAAGTATTACTACTTGCACCAACACAGCGCCAAACATGTGCAGAGCAAGTTGAACTACTCTTCACTTCTACTTAGTCTCCGTTGGAACTACATATGTACTTGTAATAAATTACTTGATAGGCGCATACTTACAATCATTTTGTACCCATCACGTGACTTATTGCACTTGTGTGTGTGTGTGTGTGTGGATATTTAATTCCACTAAAGTGCAACCATACGCAACACTGGTGCACATTTTCGTTGCACCTATAAACAGCAATATACAAGACGGAATGTAAAACGCGGAAAAGCTCGCGAGTACAGGTATAGCCAGGCCTGAATCAAGAATAATGAGTATAGAAGCCACATCTCTATTTTCAACAGTATGGGCGTAATATCAACGTGAAAGTTGTGTTAATGAACATGTTAAGTGAAGAAAATTCAACAGCCACAACACATGGAACGTTGATCTCCCGGATTCAGTTCAGACGCATGGCGACACATATGTATGGAATAAAGTGTGAACACCATCCCATCCTACGCTTAGGGAATATAGGGTCGCCTCTGTTATTATGCATGTATTTGGGCTGGTCTTAACAACCTTTCACCCTTATTTTATGTGATAAGTGGAGTCTTGTACTCGACACAAAGAAGTCGTAAGTAAATTTGTGAGTCAACCCCAGATCTACCCTCTCGAATGTCTCCTAACTTCAGTAACGTTTATGGTGACATTAGCAATGTAAAGATTGAATGTAAGTGGTTGCGATGGTCAGTGTTTTGTTCAGACTAGCCGCTAGCTGACTTGCTCTGCCTTCAGACTAAGCTGGAAAATAATTTTGTTGAACATTTAACTCATTGCTCGTTAAAAATGAAATCCAACTATAGTAGAAGAAGCAAATAACACGCACTCCTTTGTAATAACTAAGGAGTCAAAATTTACAGCCTTCCATATTACTCCGTAGTATAAGTTACGACAATTATAGTAAAATAGAGTGTTAAGAGTGGGGAAGCCTTCAAACTCATCGTCAGTGGGGTGTGAGTGAGGGCCTGACCTCAACCGACGTGAGTGAAGCTCAAGCTATCCTCTATTCTATTCTCTGTTCCTCTCTCTCTCTCTCTCTCTCTCTCTCTCTCTCTCTCTCTCTCTCGTGTGTTAACCATATTAAATAATGTAACCTACCAACATGTTGCACGCGTTTATACTTAAAAACCTTTGCAGAGCTCGATTGTACGTGATATTTAACACAAGGCTTACATTAATAACTTTATATGCACCCCTCATTTCCTTTCAGGTTCATGGCTGCTTTCCATTAATTTTTCACAACAGTTTGGCTTTGTCGCAAAAACTGAAGCACTAGCACATGACTGTAGCAAATTCATTGTAAAGTCGACCCTCTATATGTTCCTGGTACCTGCGGCCCCCCGATTGCAGCTTCATCTAGTGGAGTTATTGAGGAATACATTCATCCCTTTGAGTTTTATTTTCACGATGAAAAGTAGCCCATGTCCTCATCTGAATTGGTTCAGTGGTTTAAGCTTGAAAGCGTATCGTACAAACAAACAATCTCAGATTCGCATAAGTGTGTATGTAAATGTGTGTGTGCATTGTAGGTGTGTGTCTGTGTGTGTGCGTGGGTTGGTGCGTGTGCATGTGTGTGTGTGTGTGTGTGTGCGCGCGCACGTGTGTAAATTGCTCCTTGCCACTACATGCTAACTTCTTCTATGACATACATTAATGTTTACGTTTCAGTTTGTTTGTAATATGTTCTATGCCCACTGACATTACCAAGTGTCAAAATACAGATACAGCGCACGTTTACACACAAAAAGGTATTTTCATTTGCTTGTATTATCGAATAAAACTCTGTAATTAAATAAGTAAATGTTATTTACTACCAACTCAGCAGTTACACCAATATTGGAGATAGAAAATTAAAATCTGTTGCCACCTTTGTTGCGTCCGCTACGCGAATACAATTTACTTAACTTACTTTACATTTGGGAATCACGTCATGCAAGCGAATTCTGTCGCGCTGGCGTCATTGAAGTGACGACGCTAATTTGTTGTCATTTTATTCGCGTCGCATCCACAGTCGCGCTATTGATGCTACATCATCAGACTACATTCTTACTTCTGTGTACTAGATGTATGTGTGTATAAGCATACCTGAGCCGGTGGACTCCATCCTGCTGGCTGTGTTGACAGTGTCACCAAACAAACAATACCTCGGCATCTTCAGTCCCACCACTCCTGCACACACAGGGCCTGCACACGCACATCACTGTCCTTCACAACACTATGGATAACTATATACACCACGCTGCAATACACTGTACTATGGTAACAACTATACACATATGCATAACAATACATTAGAGTGTATTGTTTACTATGCTTTAGAGTGGCATTCTTTTCCAACACGTTAAAAAAAAACGTGTGGGTGCATCTCAAGATGCTGAACAGCTAGAGACCGGGAAAATTCGCGGGTTCACTGAGTTGTAGACTAGCTTCCAATAATATGTTTAAAATCGTGCAGGCAGCAGCTGTTTGTTATCTGCTCGTTAACACAGTTGCGTTCAGTTACAGGTTTATTATTGGCTCATGTACTTCCAGGAAGTGTCGAGTGAGTCAACGGCCAAATGTGAACGTGATACAGACATATAGTTGCTGGAACTCTAGCTTGTTCCATAAAGAAAACCGCGCAATGTTCAGGTCTCGATGAATAGCCTATCCTGTACTGTACTAGATGTTCACGAAAGAACGTTATAAACTTTGCCAGATGATTCCTTGTAGAATGAGGTAAAGTTATGTAAGGCAAGTTTTTGTAAGTAAGATTTTCGCTGTTGAAAATTAACATTAACACAGCATTTGTTAAAATAACCAAACGCAAGGAGAAATAAATAATGATTTTCCGGGTGCAATTTAATTATAACAAGGTCAGCAATATGTGAAAAATGGTTTCAATACCTTTCACCTTCGTTACATAATGGGGTTTGTCAATCTCTTCTTGACATATAATTTTTGACACCTAATTTTATGTCTATTAAATTACACAGTTTTTAGCAGTAAGTCCTAATCAACAAAATAATCACCTTGTCGCAACAACCTCAACTGAACCGGTATTGAGTAAATGGACGTATAGACTGCGGAGCCTTACATATAGACAACAAGCAATACACAACAGAATTGAGCAACCATAACTTTTAACTAAGGTGTAAGGTATTCGAAATTTTTTTCATATGTGAAGGGCTTAGATTTATAGTGGTGTAAGTCAAATTAAAACAGTTTTCACGTAAACGAATTTTTGTAATCACATGAAAAATTCAGTACATTATTGCAATACTCAAATGGAATTAAAAAGTACTGATAACTGAAATATTTTACAAAATATAATTCATTTGGCAAGTGCATAAAAACGGCACCACTAACTTTTTCTGACTTACTATGAATCTTAGCTCCTCACATGCAAATCTTCTTGTTACTAAAAGACACCCATACTGTCAATATATTTATTTCTCCTTGCTTTAGGTTAGGTTATTTTAACAAATTTTTGTTTTCAATGTTGATTACAACCATGAATTTCTGACTTAATATTTGTGGCTTTGTTTACCAAAACCTTGCATAATATAATTTTACCTAATATTTTACAAGGAATTAGCAAAATCTGTAACATACTTGCAATGAAAATCCTGTACAGATTATTCAAATACAAACTACAGCATAATGTAAAAAAACCTCTACCAAATATTTAATAATTTTGCTTTAATTTTGTGATTGATTCTTATAGCAAGCGAAACATTTTCGAATGCAATATGTGCATTATGAATAGTGTGGCCGTTTACAATATTAAGAATGTAGTTGGTATGTAAATTATCACACACAAGAACAAATTAAAAAAGGAAACAAAAACATGTGAATATAAATATGTTATTTCTTGAAAAGAGAAAACTGCAACGCAATAAACGGTAACTGCACTAAATGGACAATACATACATGTATACTTTTAAAAATAGTTTTAGCCTACTGTCCGAAGGTGTTTGTGCCCCAGCTAAAACTTTTGAATAGTGTGAACAGAATTTCATCAAAATTAGTACACATACAGTACTTAGTAACCTGAATTGACTCTTATCTTTGTTCATGCGGTGTTCATATCTTGAAAATTGTCACCATTTAAACAATTCTTGCACTAACGAGACATAAAATGAACCATTTTTTAGGATTTAAACAAACATGGTAAACATACTTAACAAGATTACTTGGCGTTGGTATATATTATGACAATGTCGTATTCATATTATGACAATGTCGTATTGATATTATGACAATGTCGTATTCATATTATGACAATGTCGTTTTCATATTATGACAATGTTGTATTCATATTATGACAATGTCGTATTCATATTATGACAATGTCGTATTCATATGTTGACAATGTCGTATTCATATTATGACAATGTCGTATTCATATTATGACAATGTCGTATTCATATTATGACAATGTCGTATTCATATGTTGACAATGTCGTATTCTTATTATGACAATGTCGTATTCATATTATGACAATGTCGTATTCATATTATGACAATGTCGTATTCATATTATGACAATGTCGTATTCATATTATGACAATGTCGTATTTATATGTTGACAATGTCGTATTCATATTATGACAATGTCGTATTCATATTATGATAATGTCGTATTCATATGTTGACAATGTCGTATTCTTAATGTTGACAATGTCGTATTCATATTATGACAATGTCGTATTCATATTATGACAATGTCGTATTCATATGTTGACAATGTCGTATTCATATTATGACAATGTCGTATACATATTATGACAATGTCGTATTCATATGTTGAGAATGTCGTATTCATATTATGACAATGTCGTTTTCATATTATGACAATGTTGTATTCATATTATGACAATGTCGTATTCATATTATGACAATGTCGTATTCATATGTTGAGAATGTCGTATTCATATTATGACAATGTCGTATTCATATTAAGACAATGTTGTATTCATATGTTGACAATGTCGTATTCTTATTATGACAATGTCGTATTCATATGTTGACAATGTCGTATTCATATTATGACAATGTCGTATTCATATTATGACAATGTCGTATTCATATGTTGACAATGTCGTATTCATATTATGACAATGTCGTATTCATATGTTGACAATGTCGTATTCATATTATGATAATGTCGTATTCATATTATGACAATGTCGTATTCATATTATAACAATGTCGTATTCATATGTGGACAATGTCGTATTCATATTATGACAATGTTGTATTCATATTATGACAATGTCGTATTCATATGTTGACAATGTCGTATTCATATTATGACAATGTCGTATTCATATGTTGACAATGTCGTATTCATATGTTGACAATGTTGTATTCATATTATGACAATGTATTCATATTATGACAATGTCGTATTCATATGTTGACAATGTCGTATTCATATTGTGACAATGTCGTATTCATATTATGGCAATGTCGTATTCATATTATGATAAAGTCGTATTCATATGTTGACAATGTCGTATTCTTAATGTTGACAATGTCGTATTCATATTATGACAATGTCGTATTCATATGTTGACAATGTCGTATTCATATGTTGACAATGTCGTATTCATATTATGACAATGTCGTATTCATATTATGACAATGTCGTATTCATATTATAACAATGTCGTATTCATATTATGACAATGTCGTATTCATATTATGACAATGTCGTATTCATATGTTGACAATGTCGTATTCATATTATGACAATGTCGTATACATATTATGACAATGTCGTATTCATATGTTGACAATGTCGTATTCATATTATGACAATGTCGTATTCATATGT
The DNA here is from genome assembly GCA_003012365.1 of Medauroidea extradentata. Classification (NCBI taxonomy): domain Eukaryota; kingdom Metazoa; phylum Arthropoda; class Insecta; order Phasmatodea; family Phasmatidae; genus Medauroidea; species Medauroidea extradentata. The sequence goes on from PNEQ01047128.1 coordinate 91,589, forward strand.
TTACATTGTCGTATTCATATGTTTACAATGTCGGTAATGTGAACATTTATTGACACACGAGATATCTTTAGAATAACATATCAGAATTTCATCACATTCGGTATATGGATAGTCGCTACTTGTTAGTGACTTGATTTTTAAGTTTAATTTTTATGCATTCCTATTTCGAAAATCTTGGTTGTATGAACCTTCTTGAACGCGCGAAGCTAGATTAAGAGCCATATATCATAGTTCCCTAAAACTCGATGAGCTGAGAGGATTTTACGGATCTATAACACCGAGGTCTTAAGGCGGCTGCCTACCTCACGCTTCAAATGCATTGCAGCGTATTTGCAAACAGGTTTTTTCTACGATAATATTCCACGTGTGTTCATTGTGCCAACGTACGAAAAGAAAACAAACTTCAGACAAGGTCGGAACCTTATCGTTAGACGCCACGCTCATTAAAAAGACTGTTTCTAAGTCCTCCAACATGGCTAAAAACGGCCTTTTCAGACTTCCGTACTACAAAATGTACTAACCGGATGTATGTGGAACTCAGGTTGCGACCTGCACTGAACTTTGGTATAGACTTTCCACCAATAAAATTATATGGTCACCGCTTAGTGTCCCGTAGTAAAAACTGTTCAGCAGGAACCTTGCATGCTAGTTCAGCGCTAGGCTCGTTGAGGCGACGCGGCATTTGATGCGCGCTTCAAGGTCGACCTTACTGCTCCGTCGCTTTTGAGCCTCTCACGCACGGGTAGGCGGCGCACTTAAGAGCTAGTGAGGCTGAAGTGAGTTGAAATGACAACACAACAGCCATGTCCGTGCCAGTATTTGAACCCAGACCCTCTCACGCCATAGACCGGCGTCTGTCTGCGCCACCGAGGCCGGCTCCCAACAAACTCGAAACACATATTAAACTTGAGTTTCATGTATATTGTTCATGACGTGTCCATATTTTCAAAATAGTGGCAATTTAAATATTTTTTTAAACTAAACGAAATATCCACGGTACCACTACTCAGAATTCAATCACATTCGTAAATAGGCAATTGTTTTTGTATTTTATATTCATGGCGGGTTAATGTTTTATAATGAAGCCCATTTGAACATTTTTAAACTACACGAGATATCGCAGTATAGATTATTCATAAATTTAATTTACTGTGTACACGCATAGATCTTTCTATTAACGCCGTCTTCACATTTGTTGCAATGGTGGCCATTTTAACATTTAACACATAAGTTATAGACAGAAGACGTGTATGCGAATTTCATCAGACTAGCTTGTAACAACTATTTAGCTTATAGGCATAATCGTATTTCGAAGATGGTCGCAAGAACTTTTCTTAAATATACGAGAAATATTCTGGGTAACATTCCTAAATATATTCAAATCCCGTACAAAAACAAAATTATACGTGTATATGTACCAAATTTTGTGAAATTTTTAAACATATTTCCTACAATATGTAATATTATTGCAAAAATATAAAAATGGCCACCATTTCAAAAATATAAACACACGATGAACGAATTACACTGTCAAGTCAACTTTGTATGCAGTATTTGTGTACCAGGTTTGATGAAGTTCTAAAATTTGGTTCCTTAGATATCTAGCTTGATTATAATGTGCATTGTGAAAATATGAAAAGTGCGTATACGAAACATATAAAAGTCAAGTTCAGATTGCTAAGTACTATATGTGTACAAGTTTGACGAAATTCAATCTACTGATTCAATTGTTTTTAAGGGGGGGGGGGGCACACACAAATGCATGCATACATATATACATACGTACTACATATATACATACATACTACATATATACATACACGCATGCATGCATACAGACAGGCAGACAGGTGATCTTTTAAGACTTTTTTTTTCTTTTCGGAAAGTAGGCTAACAAGTCTGCATACCGTTCCGTGCTTAGAACACATTAATATTGTGTCAACAAGTATTGTGTAAAATAACGACACTAAAACATTACACATGATCAAACTAGAAGTTCAGCACGGTTTTCTGCATATTATAAATAAACCATATCATATATTTGATGTCGTTAGGGTCATCAATTAGAAAATAATTAAGATAAGTTGAAAGTGTTACAGTTGGCATAAGCAATGGCCATCAATTCTCGAGATGATGTCTGTGCATGGCCCATCTGCAGATGGCTGAGCTGCATCAACAAAAGTCGCAAGTACTACAATTATCGTACGTGGCAGAGCGAATATGCAGAATATTACGGTTGGTTACTGAATACACGTAGTTAATTGGAAAAAGTAAAAAGTGACATTGAATAAAATTAAGTAAATTTAGTGTGAGGGGATGGCGTCAGACTAGAAACCATACAACTAAGAGGCGAGATCGGAAGATAACTGGAATGTGAAGACTGCATTGCTGGTACAAGTTTCTTTTTATAATAACAAACAAAAATTTCTCGTTAAACTGTATTTAACGGTTTTAGAGTTAAAACAGAAAATCTGTGCTATGCAGACTGAAAAATTACAATTGGAGCAAACTTTAAGTTCAACTTAAAATTTCCAGAGTTGCATGAGAGATTTTCTCCAATATTAATTTACTTATAATTTTTGGACTTTTCTGAAATTGACTGAAAGAGAATTCGATGGATAACACAAGGTTAATAGCAAGGTCTTAAAACCCCAACGAGATCACTGCATGAGCAACATAACAGAGCATCTGCACTTTACTCTCGCACTTCAATCTCAAAACTATTCTTGAAGTGGCAGCTATACACAAGTCACTCATTTCCATGCAATAAGACTTTACCCGACTCTACAAAAAGTCAGGAATTTTGTTCATAGTCACAAAATGTTTTTGGGAGGCTGACATCAACAAACGGTATTAATAATTTTTAAAGGGAACTTGATAACTGATTGCAACGTGAAGTCAAAAACTCAAATACTGATGTAATATTCTAAAAATTTCAGCGTCTTTAACTAATGAAGGGATTATTTATAGTGTGCCGGCTTATACACGTTTATTATTATAATTATGATGTACCAATTCACAGATGAACTTGCTAACATCAATGCATGCAATATACTAGAAATAATTCGAAATTATTCTTCTTTAAAATTGTCATATATTGGTAGCTATACTTAAACTGATCTAAGAAAAGTTGATAATCGTGCACAAGTGTAATAAATACAGACACAAGAAGAAACCTTGAAGAGAGATATGAACTACCTGAAACTCCAAGGCAGGAAGACGGCGGATACAGGAAATTAACTAAGTTTGAAAGGAGATATCTTCCTCTCAGAAGGGGTACAACTTCTTAACTATCTTACACTTTCTCTGCTAGAGAGCGGTCTGGATCGAAAGTGAAGTTTGAAGACAGCAACTTGTGAAAACACTAACACCTCCTCGAAGGCACACGAGCAGGAGTCACCCGAACACATCTTCCAGTTTCATCTGCGTCGAATCGAAACACGTGAACTTCCAGACCTCATTAACCATCGGGGAGGGGGGGGGGTCGTGGTTGGCGCAGTATCTAGAACACTCGTCTTCCACCAAGGTGATCCGGGTATTCCCGGTGGGGTCGGTCCCCATATTTCCGCATGTGTGAATCACGCCGGACGGCACCGCTGGTCGGCGGGTTTTCTCGGGGATCTCCCGTTTCCCCCGCCTCTTCATTCCGGCACTTCTTCATACTCACTTCATGTCACCCCTCAGCAGCGCTTAAGACCTAGATGTTAAGTGCTGCCTGAAATCTCTTCACATTCACTCATTAACCAATTGAAACATACCTACACGACTTTAGTGTTCAGTTAAGCTTGTATTGCAGATGTCAGTAGGATTCAACTACAATCTACTTCCAGTGAACATCACTTTTATCATAATAAGAGAGTGGATTCCGATCGAGCTACTGGCCACCATTGGTTATGGAAACCTCGCGGTTCGATCTCACTATGCAACGTAATGTTTGTTTTCATCATTTAAAATTATAAACCTCGTACATAAATAGTTGTACGCAAACACTCATCCTTCTTATACAGCCTGAGAACAAATCAAAACGCGAGTCCAAATGTCCCTACTAACTGAGAAGTAACACAGTAACAAATATTATAAAGTAGCGAAAATTGTATGACACTGTGATATGGGGGGGGGGGGGGGTTAGGAAAATTATAGGAGGTATTGTAACATATCCACAGGTAACTTTTTTTGATACAGAAATGTTACATCTTAAAACAGTTCATTCGCAAACAACATGCACGATGTAACGTCTTGCTCGGCCATATAGTGCGGTGGATATGTACTTAACTATGTATTTTGTAACTAAAGCATGAATTCTTCAGGATTTGTAATTTGGACCAACCTGAACATTTTGCGATGTGGAGCCACGACATTTGTGGTGACTGGTGACCTTGACGGCCATCGATAGTAGTTCATGTTTACAAAATGTTTTTTTTTTTTTTTTTTTTTTTTCGCAAATATAGTGCAAACCGTGGAAGATACAGAAAATCTCCTACTTTTTTGGTTATTTTATTATTTCTACCAATTTTTGTATCTAGTAAAATCACTTTACGACGCACCATTATAAAAATATGGCGGTTAGAATGTAAACATAACTTGTTTTCGAAACATATTTCCGACTGTATTTCTTAAGAGATATTGTAAAATTCCCAATACATTTATGTTTATATGTATTGTCAACTAATTTTATCCAGAGCGTTTTTGCTCTCCGAAGTATCTTTTCGCAGATATGGTACAAAATGGTGTGTGATTTACGCCCTAATTATAGGTCGACAAATAACCAGACGATATAAGTTTTTAGAGTATTTAAACTACAGCAATCGATAGTTAATTCATACAAAATTTATTTACACGTAACACAACTGCGCATTCTGTTTTATCTAGAATCTAATGCTAAACGGTTTAAAAACCATAGTTTTGTTGCTAAAATTATTATAAACGCAAGTTTAATGTGTGAGCGTATTTAAACGCAGTGCTGCACATGCAGCATGCACTTCCGAAGACAATTCGTTAACAAAACATGTGGCATAAGACAGTGATTAACAAGCAGTCACAATAAAATAAAAGTAAACATGAAGAAGGAAAACAAAATTACTTATTAGCACAGTGAAAAGTAGCATAAAAAGTTTTTTTTTTTCAACAAAAAGTCACTGAAAATAAACTAATTGCGGATTACAATTGCGTATACAGTTCGTTTTGAAAATAAAACAATCGTTACCTCACCGAAGTTCAATACATTGATATAGTTCTCTTCACACTTTCCATTATATGCAAAGACCAGTGCATTTCAGACCCACATTGACACATTTGCACCTATAATAACAGCTTTTCGACACTTGCAGGACACCAGCTGCACAGATTCCGAACTCAAAGCTAGTGTTGTAAACATTTGTTTCCAACATTCAGAATTCATTTCCCAGCCCCATTATGATGGATTACATAACACCTGTAAAGGAATGTAAGCAGTAAATTATTTTGTAACTGTACAAATATGCAGTCTCATTCTCACCTGCATAGGTTAAAAGATTGGTCCCATACATCTCTGCCTGGTATGTATCTCTCTGTATGTTGCATCAATACATCCTGGGTGGGAGGAATGTTGTCCATTGATCTTTGATTCTTCGTGAAGAGTTGTTTTCGTAGCTTATTCACTAACGATGTGTTACTGGAGTTATCGTAAAGGAAAACCACATATTGCTCAATGATGGGGAAAGCTTTTTCCAGATTTTTAGAAATCAGTGTAAGGAAAACTTCAGTAGTTGCTGGAAAAGAACGCCATGCTTTCCTGGCTTGAACCGTTCCTCTACCACTGAAAGAGGAGACGGAGTCGCGTCCAGTTAGTGCATGGAAAACTGTAAGTGTTTTCGCATTGTTCCGACCCAAGGAATTAGCCACCTCGTGGATGGGTATGTATATTAAAACACTTTCCAGTCCCAAAAGTAATCTACAATTCTTCAACAGATAGTTCCGGAAACTTTGAGATCGCAATCACAACAATATCTGTATCGGTACATCGAATGCTCATCCTCTTAAAGCCACAATCTGCAGCATCAGCCGCATGCAGGATAATGCGGGTATCTGCTTCTTCATGGTTGCATGGGCTCATTTTCCCCAAATTGGCATGTGAAGGGTAACACATGAAACTGGAGCCTACAGTAGACTAAATCTCCTTATCTGGGATATGTATGGGCACAATACTGTGACTGAGAAGGGAAAAAATTTCTGATTTATTTTCATCCATGTGAAGGTTGATATTTCTTGGAATAATTGCATTTAGTTTAGCACACACTCTGACACAAGCACCACACTTGTCGCGGGTGGCTTGCTTGAGACTATCGGCATTGTAGAATTCGCATACATCTGTTTGACTAACTTTTTCGAGCGCGTCTGAAAATAAGGTAAAAATAAATTATCTACATAATCCTGAAATGTTTTGCAGTCTTCAAGTTTAATCACGTGGACAACAACAGCACTATCAAAAACCTTCGCATCACACAATGACCCTGATGCTTCGTTAGAAGTGGCCATATTCAACAATTTCAGCAGGTCTGAATTGTTACAAGAGCGTGGTTGAAAGAGAAAATGGCTGATTTTCGCGACTAAAGGACTCGTCCAAATCTCCTTCTCTTTCTTGACATGCAATAACGAAGCGGCCAAAGTGAGCACATTCGGGTTTGAGGGAAATTTTCTCAGAATTCCGCCATAACAGTTCAAGATCATTTGGTTTCTTGAATGTAGCAAATCTGTTGCACATAACAGAATCGCTTATCTTTATCGAACACAAAATAAGACGTTCTTGTTTAAATGACCGAAACTGGTTTTAGTGTTCTAGCTCTATTTCCATGACTATTCTCGAAACACAATGATGCATGCACGCTGCGTCTTGTGCTGTGAAGCTGCCGCCACATTCTGCCCATTCCATATTCCCGCACCTAACGCTAATCCTTTCTACCCTTATTACTCCCGCACACATCAGTGCACTCTAACCTGACACCAAGTATTTAATAATAAAGCCTACCTAACCCTTCCTTAATTATCATTCGTTCACAAACCCTGTGCAAGGATATTTTAACGTATTTTTCCTACGAGACGTCTTGCCGCCTGTAGGCACGTCACCCGCAGCACAGAAGACAACAGGAGAGGGAAAAACCACCCCCTCGCGTCCGCGTCGTCTCTCATTAGGCGAGCGGCCGGCCAATCACCACAGACCACTCGCCACTCGGTAACTGTTCAGCTGCAACCAACCTACAGCTCCAGGCTTGGAAGACCAGCGACCGCCGGACCCCTTCCAGAAGAGCCAGCTGTCTCGTCACTCAGTCAGTTCGTCATCGAGTCGCGATCTGATTGCCACTCACTCAGTAGCAACACACCTGCTACAAGTGAAAGGTTAGGTTCTGCTGCTGTAGATTTCTCTACCCTCATCACGCCTTCAAGCTACAGCTTCAGGCCCGGAAGACCAGCGACCACCGGATACCTTCCAGAAGCGCCCATCACGACCGTGAGAGCCTTCTACGCCAGCTGTCCAGCTTCGCCGAACAAGAGCCACTTCCGAGGCGTCGTCACCTGCATCAAGACTCTTCCCACAGAAGCTAGTGCTCTTCGGTTACTTCCTATACGCCCTTCAGGCTTTTTTGGCACTGGATGTTTTGGTTTTCATTGTTGGCGTATGCCAATAAACCACGCAGTAACATCATTCCTATCTTTTCTTCACTCGCCATAAGTTCCATTGTTGACAAACCCATCCACCTGCTAGACACATGTAACCCCGCATCCTATAGGATTGCCACAGGAATTTGATATCGAGTCGTCGTAAGTATCTTATGTCTGGGAGGAGGCGTAAGCTGCGAACCTTCCAGGTTTTCCCCATTACGCTCTCTGGAGGTAGCACGATTACACAGTGCTGTTTCCGAGCGATGTCGGGTTTTGTCTTGACTGGGAGAGGTGAAAAGGCATAGCGACGTCGCATTAAGGCTTTGCATGCCACATCAGGCGATCCTACGAGATAACAAGCATCAACAATCAGCTAGCCATTCCACCTTATCACAGTCAGGCTAAGCCTAAGAGGTCAGGTAGGAAGTTTGAAACCAGGCAGGAGTTAGCCAAGCTTGTACAGAGGGCACTGGAGGTTAGGGATCCTGAGACAGGGGTGTACTGGATCCAGAGGGTAGTTTCTGCTGCCGCACGAAGAGGCACCCTGTTTAACGGCCACGCCATTGTCCGGCTGGCCTTACAGACACGCGGTGGATCAGCTTTCCTTAGCACCCCCTCCTCTTTACCAGTCACCATCTCAACCCAATCCTCGCCTTGTGAACCCCCTCCAACGCAACTCCTAACCCTGGCACCTTCGTGCTCTCTCGTTCGGGGGATCAGCACCCCCATTGTTGCCACTTTCTTTTCTCCCATCCACATTTGGCTACACCTGCTGTAGAAACGTAACCTCCAGTGCAGCGATAGTTTCCCCGCTGTAATATCCTTATGAGGTCGAGAGAGTCCGACGAGGAAGACAGCAGTCGATGCCTCGGGAGTGCATTTAGGGGAAAGCACGCTGCTGCCCAGCCATTGCGTCCTCGCTGACAGACTACCCACTCCCCACCAGGCGTCAACAATCATTAGTTACCATATGGCCAGTAATTCTGTACAGATCACCACATATAATTCTGAAGGGATTTCATGCGAATTCCATGGCACCAATGAGAGAATCTAGACACTGTTTAAATCTTTCATGATAAGCAGGGCTATCTTCATGATGAAGAATACTGGTATTATCTCTGGATGTTCTGCTTTGAAAAACATTTATGAGACGATCAAGCTCGGGCCCTGCAACCAAGAAATGGCGAAGTGCGTCCACATTCTGTGTAAGTCCAATCATTCCTTCATTTGCCTTCAGCCCAGCATTCAGTTTCATTCTGTGTAAGTCCAATCATTCCTTCATTTGCCTTCAGCCCAGCATTCAGTTTCTCATGAGCATGATCTAGTGCTATTCCTGAGAAAGAGAATGAAGATTTTTAGCTACAAAGGCTACATTCTTAAATGCGGCTGCTACATCAGGATTCCCTTTCTCAAGAAGCAACATATCTCTTACATGAACACTCAGCCACCTGTGACAATTAATTTGGTCCAATGCAAAGAACCAAGGTGCAATTATGATTTGGGATTCTGTGTATAGTTCAAAGTTAGCCTCTCGTATGGAACGTACCGAAGTAAGTACGTCTACTTCTATTTTCTGTCCTATGTCCCAATATCGGAAGAGTGGTTCATTATCCCTCATTTCTTTCCACCACTCGGCCATAGCTAATGCTGTACCTTCGCAGTTTTTCTCATACTTCTCAAATGCCATTCTTTGCAAGGAATGAAATGCTGCTGCAGTAACTTTATATACATGTTGGGCTTTCTTGATGTGTGACACTTTTAGGTCAGCCTCGCCTTTAGCCTGTGTGGTGACATCGGTTTGGACAAGTATCTCTACCCAGCCGCTTCCTTCTAACCACTTCCCTAACATACGAAGAGCTGCCTCTATGTGCAGAGAACCCAACATCACAACAAACATATCTTCGCCGTGAGTGTCTGGAAGTGAAAACTGAAGCTGCTTAATCAATGCATAGAGTGGCTGATTTTCGGTAATAACATAATTAAAATAGTTGGCACTATCACGGACGATATTCATGGCATTCAACATAATTGCAAGTGTATTTGAACTTTCAGTGAATATGGACAACATTGACATGATTGTCATTGGTTTAGGTACTAGACGATCAAAGGAAGCATGGTAGGCAGCCCAGTTCAGCCTGATTCATCCTGGTAGTGTTTGCTGCAACCACATCTCCTCTAGTCGATGAAGGTGGTTTCCATTCATAGGTAAAATATATGAATCTCCTTCCTGAATAGCAGTGCAATCTTTCAACGATAGAAAGAAACTGGTATATTAGCATAAGATTCAGGTAAGGACGAAACAGTCCTGCTTTTAACATAAACGGTTGAGTATTGCAATTATCTCGTAATTACTCTCATTGTTACTGTTAAGTGTTGCATGAGTGATATAGCTGTGCCATGCAAAAAACCCTGCGATGTGTCTGAACTGGGAATGTGATATATGTTGTCAACACAGCCAGTAACGAAAAGGGAGAGCTTAATATTTGGCAGGCACACAACTTTCTCCATCGCATACATCGAGAACGGTTCGTTGAATATATCTGTTGAAATCGTTGTAATGTAGTCATAAGAAGTACTGAGTACCAGTGTATACAGTACATCAATCAGTTCTATCTTTCTTGTTTCGCAATAAACTTTTACTCCCATGTAAGAAGTTAGTGGTAGGTCCCTTCTTTTATTAGTTGATGTTTCTTGTCCATTATTTGGTCGCACTCTCTTCACTGTATTGAACATTATGAGCTAGGTTCACTTAACATTAACGGACGCCTATTTGATGTTTCAGAATGCTTTTGTGCTATGGTATTCCCTTCTACAATCATTATAATTAAAGTATACAGAGGCTCTGGAATGCTGTCCTTTGGATCACATCGCAGCAGATCCCTGGGTGTGCATCTAAGTTCGTGATTTAAAATGTCTTTCCTTACTGTTCCTGCTGCTTTCAGAAGTTATAATGCTTCTATATCAAAATCTCGGTTCAATCCTTTCCAACATCACTTCTAAACGATATCATCCACTTCTTTCCTTGTCTTCCCCATGCTTCTAGGTATGGACAGCTAATAATTCGCAATGGCTTCAGTACATACCCATTCATCAATCTCGTCTGTTTCAGCTTGGTGTAGAGGTTGTCTCCTCACTGCTGGACTGTTACAAAACAAGCAGGTATTTCACTTATGTGGTTCCCATACGCGCCGAGTTTTAACAGGAGATTGGAAGCTTTCTGAGAATTTACTTCCTTTTTCTTCTGAGTTCGTTCTAATTTAGTTCTTTTGAATTTCATGTAGCATTTTGTGCCAAGATGCACTGTTCTTCCTGACTGTGTTCTAAATTCCAGACCCATCATCGAGTAGGGAAATATTGGCATCCATAGGTAATTCCCCAAGTTCGCTGAAGGCCAAAAGAAGCTAGAATATTGTTTTGTAGTCATCATTGTCAGTCTTATTGTTTTTATACGGTTTTGTAAGTCCATCGCTTGAATCTTCCTGACACAGCATGCAATATGTCCAGTTTATAGGTTTGGTTGGCAGCACGCCATGATAAGTAACCACCAGCAACTTAACACATTGTAAAAATGTACAACATTGTTACCTTAGTATTTGTACCTATATATTGTGACAGTTACGACTGCTTTTGACCAAACAATTTGTAAATTTTCGATTATTACCGAACTGAAGCGCAACATTTGAGACATTAAGTTCCTAGTTATTTGTATATTTTCATGCCAATGCCCCCATTTTAATGTTTTGGTTACATTCTCATAGCAAAATATATTCAAGTGATCAAAATAAGGTAGTTTCCTGTGAATATAAACGCATTACGCTTAATGAATGGTCAATATTCATCGGTAGAAAATATTTGTATTAAAATTTATTCGAAATGCCAAACTTATTTTTTATATTTAAGACGCGTGTACCTGGTATTATAAAAATTAATTTACTAAAGTAAAGTAACGTAAGTTACTAGATTTACTTTCATTACAAATCATTTCATTTCAATGTTTTGAATAGTATTTATTTTGAGTACGGTACGTCACTCAATCAGTATAATCGTGACATTGACACATGATTTTATGAAAACTGGGGAGGCTTCAAAAAATTTCTTTTAAAATAAATAAGTTAACTTAATTTTGTTTACAAAAATTTTAAAAGAGTTTGGAAAACACAATAGGCCTAACAGTATTACGAAATTCTTGGTGCACATCATATTTGAGGTATAGTATTTTCAATTTGCTGAGATTTTGAAAACATTTTCCATAAGCCTAAACAGTAGCCAAAATTGTCGAATTATTCTAGCCAATTTATGACAAAATTGGTACAACTTAGCGTAATTTTTCAATATAAGAAACGTATGTTCTTAGCTAATAATATGATAAACAAAATGTTTAGTTCTCTTTCATTAATTTAATTGTTAGAGAAAACCAAACAGATATTTGTGTTTAAAAGCATTTGGCTACAATTTAAATCCTATTTGTATCAAAGTAGCTAGAACCATTTTACTACGCCCACAACTTTCTAACTTTAAAAAATAATTTTATTTGCAAAAGCTGCAGAAATAGATATTCGTAGCCAAAATGGCAACTTCCGTGGTCGTACTCGGAAATATTAGCAAGGTATTTATCAAATAGTACAAAAACACATCGTTCAGCAAAATTTCAACAAAATGCAAAAACTTGAGTATCACAGGTTTCGGCGAGTAACGGGGGAAAAAAAATCGGATAAAGAGTCACTCAAAATTTACAACAAAATCCCGTCATTGTCTGGAAAGTCACTTAAGCCAGCTTTGTCTGTGCCTTTTTCAAAATTAATTTGCGAATTTACGTAATTTCTTCCAAACACCAGTGAGATTGTGAAATGGTGGTTGCTGTACGTAAACACATTAGCGTACGAAATAAAGTTTCTCTATCGATACCGAAAGTTGCATAATAGACATAATCATGATTCCGTGATTCCATGGTGGTGTAGGGGCGGACAAAGCTTATGTAGTCTCCACCCCCCAAACAAGAAATAAGAAAGTCAAATTTAATTATTTACAGCGTACTCGCCTCTGGTGTTCAACAATAACGAAACAACCCGCCACTGTGATGATGGCCTTTATAAACCAGTTTACTAGTACACCTAGTATTCGTTCTATTCTCACAATGTAGGACTTCGCATATGAACTGTAAACTTTTCACACAGAACGTTAGTGTCTCTCCCAAATGTCAACAGAAAAGCCACTCCGAACTTACGAATGTTGTGGAATGCGAATAGGTAGCTGGTGCTGCACTCATACGGGCAACCTCATTGGCAACAATACACGCCAAATTCCAAACTGCAAATAACGTATATTTTGTACCGTATCATCGAAATGATGCCTCGGAGAGCAAAAATGCTCAGGATAAAATTTATTGGAAATTAACATATAAGTATAGCAGATTTTTACAAAATCTCTTATATTTTAAAAAGTACAGCTGGAAATATATTTCGAAAACAAGAGATGTTTATAATACGACCGCCATATTTTTATAACTGTGCGTCACAGAGCGATTTTACTGCAGACCAAAATTATTAGAAATAATAAAATAAACAAAAACGTAGATTTTCTGTATATTGCACGGTTTGCACGATATTTGCAATCATTTTGTAAACGTGAAGTGTTATCGATGGCCGTCAAGGTCACCAGCCACGACCAACGTCGTGGCCAGGATCGCCAACATAACGAACACGACTGGTGTGGCCAGTCACACTTCACATACAACTGCCTACATTTCTAACCGCGTCGTAAATATAACGACCACAGGGAACGTAGTGCTGTGAGTTAACGCAGTTCAACACTTACTGAACGGTATTGGTGTACTAGGGTTACGCTTGTACGCTGTTAAAAATGTCTGAAAATGAACGGAAATATTTCCAGAAAAGTGCTGTATTTATACGGAATTCCGATAATTTTGTCAGGTAAGTGTATTACTTCAAAATATGGATAATGGATGATAAAAAAAGAAAACTTCGGAATTTGAAAAATAAAATGCCAGTCAGTAATTAGAGAAAGTAATTTTTGAGGAAAACAGATTGCCTGTAACTATACGGAAGATATGGTATGAAGGAAAATTGATTGTGATTTAATGAAGATCTCGGGATAATTTTTTGCCAGAACTTTACCGCAGTTGCAGTGTAATTTGTTCTAAGAGTGCATAGTTTCTAGTTGTACAGGAGAAGCAGCACCAGACAGAGGCACGAGTGCGACAGTGTAAGCTCAGCTGTGAGTGGCTGGCTACAGCGAGTACTTACCAGAGTGTAGGCCGATACGTAACATGAGCTTGTCTCTAGGCCTGTGGCGTATACGGAACCTAGTGATGACGTCGAGCAGATGTAGAGACATGGACGCTATCTCAGCGGCGTGCTGGCTGCCATTATGTACTGGCAGACCGCTCACCTACACACACATACACAGCTCTCATGTCACTGCCTCACTCACATTACCTCTGCCTATACTCTCTGCACCTATTACTACTATTACTTAGCGTTAAGAATCATAATCCACCCGAAATTCTTTAAATATTACAACTGCTTTAAATTTGGCGTATCTCATCTTGGCCTGATTCTGAAAGACGCTGGAAAGAAAACATTTGTAAATTTATAATAAATGTACCCTATTTAAGACACTGAAAGAAATTTCGTTTCTGTAAAAATTACTTAATTATAATTGTGTATACATTCCGTAGCATGTCGGAGGTGAATAATTTTTGTCTTCTGCTCATAGAAACAGTAAAAATAATCCATAGATTGCAGAAACGACACAATTTACAGGGCGATAAAAAGGAGCTTCATAATATATTTGTAACCAAACAAAGAAAAACGTGATCCTTAAATTTTTATTGTTAAATTAAAGAAAAAAACCGTCAAAATTAACTTTTTGAGAATTAATAACTTTCTTCAATAAGTGCAATTATTGTAATCACAAGTTTTTTTCTTGAAGTAGAAAGTACTTTAATGTTCACTATTTATGTGACAAAGCCACATTTACAATTTTTACTAACTGAGAACAATAAAGCTGTGTCTTGCACACGTTCTCACACCTAAGCTTTCGAATCCAAAATTGTGTACATTGCGGGGAACGACCTTCCATTTGAAGGTGACAGTTGTTGATACCAATGAAGTGTACTTTTTCCTGTAGTGTTTAATACATTTGCGCGTACACAAGGAATGTTTATAAACATAGTTGCATAGTTCCAAATTATCTGCGGACAATGTACAGTTTTTATAATTTGGAACTAAATTTAATTTTGGGGATACTTGATGCGTCACCTGCAGATATGTTTCTTACGGTTACTAATCTCAGCGAAATATTTGGTTTGAGGAATGAAACTGGTCTTCACAATATCTGGACGACCAAAACTGGTTTTGGTTTTATACTTGAGAAGGATGTTACAGTTTTGACTGTTGCTTCGGCAAGAAACATTTATATTGACAAATGTTTTAATGATTCTGCTTGAACGTTTCTCAGTTTTATTCTAGGACACATTTACCCAGCGAGAGTCGGGAAATGTATGATTATAAGTTAAGAGTTAACATAGCGTTGTAAAAAACTAAAATAATATCCTGGTACTAAATTAAACCTCAATATAACTTTATTGAGGGTTAAGTGAATACATAACAAATAATATTTTATACAGTCCATCCACAAACATTTTTATAATAATAAACCTTAGGCCTACTAATATATACACGAATGTGAGTTTGTTTGTTTGTAACGCTGTCAGGCCTTAACTACTCAACCGATCATCAAGAATTATTGTACACAAATTGTCAGGGGTACAGAAAAGAACATGGGGTACCTTTAATATCGGGGAAAAAAAATTGCCGCTAAAAAGCGCTGCGGTGCATACATTTCTATACCGTCCAACCAATCGGTATAAATATTTGTATACATGGATATTTGAACACGAGAATATTTTCACGGTATTAATTTTACTATAACTCTCCACTAGATGGCACTGCAGCGCATCAACTTCTCTACCGTTAAACCGATCGTCATGAAACGAGGTGTACATGCCATTCATTCCATTGCAATTAAACTTCGTTGTGCATGTACCCGCGGAGGTATCTGGCGAAAAAAATTACCAGGATCAGGGTGAAAATTACCAGGGAACAGGTTGGATCAGATCGGGGGTCCCATAACAGAAAACTATGCGAACGAAGTTGCGTGTACAGCTAGTTTATTATATGTCACAAAAATCTCGCTATATGACTTCTTGTTGAAAATTTTTAGTAGGCTACTCTGACCTTTCATCAAAATACTTTACTCAGTCCTAAATTTCAGTTTAGCTGCACAATTCTTCTGCTTCCTGTATCTGTTAAACCAAACATTGGTTATTTATATCCACATTACTTTATTATTAAGTTTAGTTATACATTATTAAAATAACAGTAAAAATTACATTTTGCGCAATGATTAACTGTCATGTTGATTTAGTAAAAAGGAAAGTGCCAAATTAGAAATTGAAATTACTTGAATATACGTTTAGAAGTAGTACTTAAAGTAGCATAAGTATGTATTTATTACATCTTACCAAGACAATCGTATAAATATTTCAACATTATCCTTAAATATATCTGTGTTAATTTCAATCACGGCATATACATATATATATAATGTTTTAAGACACTAGTTCTGAAAATGTTTGAGACTAACAACTTAATGAATGCGAGGATTAGTAAGCGTCGATAGAAGTGAAGTAAACACAACAGTGATTTGACAGGCAAGTCAGAAAAGGACAAACTTAATCTGCACACAGAGAAGATTATTAAGAACCAAGGAAGTATATCCTTTGAGACAACTAATTTACGTCTTTGAGAGCCAGAGGTACAATGACAATGTCCTTCTTCAGCAGGATATTTCCATTTTCTTGTGTTATTATCTACAAAATTAGTCACCAGACGCAATACTGTTTACTTGCGTCAATGTTACTGCTGTCACGGAAGTATATTTTGCTGGAATTTCACCAGTTCTGGATGTTTTATAGAATAATAATTTCATAAATTTTGCGTTTTGGCCTGTCTGTAGCAACATTTAAACAGTTGTTCAAAAATTTTATCAACCAAATATGAAGTAATTATTTAGTAAAGAAAATAATTTCTGACTTAAATAAGAACTTACCAGTTAAATATGCAATTATAATTACGTTACCATGACTGGAAATACATTCTCGATTTTAAATGTTATGTTGCAAACCAACATTACTTTAAGTAACCGCAGACTTCTCAGTCAAATAGACACCGAAGTACAGAAACACCAAGACCATAAGTTCATTAAAATTTTTGACTAATGTGTGAATTTGAATAATTAAAATCGTAAGAAACAAATTAATATTTAATACTGACTGTGTATAAATGAACTGTTTTGACAATGGTTGTTAATTAGATGAAATCACCGACACACGGTGGTTGTAACGAACTCATGTTTCAGCAGTTCTGTACATTGGTTCATATTTGGCTCGGAGTTAGCTTGGAGGAGAGCGTGGGAAGAAGTAATATTTTGTTACTAACCACAGTAGTTGATTCTTGTTTGTGTGGCGGAACTGTCTGTCACAGGAAGCTTGTATTTATTTTTGCCTCGCCTGCTTTAGTCTTCATACCGCGCTGCAGGAATGTTTTGCAGTTTGCCGATATACTATTTCCCAGGCAGTAGTTTATATCATTCCATTACAGTCAAACTATCATTTTGAGACTATACAAGGAGAAGTATTGGACAAACAGGTCGTGTAGCGTCATATACTGTATGCGGCAGTCAGTGGCCAGAAGTAAAAAAAATATTAGCCATGTTTGACGCGGTTGTCGATTGACCATTCAAGAGACCCTCTTCCTTTTGCCTTTCGAGAGTATTCATTTTTGTGTTAGTGAGGATATATGACTATTGAGACACACGAATATGCACAAACACAAGCTAGCGAGCACACACACAATTACACACATACACAAACACACACAGACACACACGAAAAAACACGTTTTTCACTCACCTAAACACACACTATATATATATATATATAGTGTATGCTGGCCGTAATTAATCTTGGTATATTAAGTATACTTTGTTGATTAGAGTAAACTGAACATTGTGCTAACAGTCTTAAGCAGAATGAATAAAATTTCCCAATAATGTTTACATGTACATATTCTTATAAGTTAGAGAGTTGGTTGAAAGTATTTAAATCTTATATATGATCCGTTTTAACTTGCAGTAAATTCTTTTATAAGTAAATGTTTCTTAAATGCTCAACGCACTACGACAATTGTCATTCAGTGACACTAATCCGCCTTCTCTATTCGCAATTTTGCAGCAAACTGCCTCAATTTGTTCAGTTAGTCGCACTTCTCCAACTTGTTGGGTTAATTTACACAGAAATATGTAATTTTTTGATGAAGTCTTACATCAATGTGTTAATTATGTAAACAATTGTAACAATAAACAGTAGCGAGTAAGATTATTTGAAATAACACAGTCAACTTTCACAACGGTTTTCTCGTTGTTTAATAGTTCTTCAAAAGAATAATTTGCTTTCGTAATGTAAAAAAAAAATTCATGAATGAGGCAACAGCACTAGAGTTAGTTATTACCTTACACCATCGCACTATCGCAATATGAATAAAACGCTATTACAAAGCTAGTAAAATATTAACTTACTTTTTGGGATTTGCGTGAAACTGAATGTTAATGTGGCTACCTGGCCAGGCCGCCAAATAATTTCCAAATTTTAAGCTGTTAGAAGTTAATAATAAAACTTCTCCATTCTGTGAGATATGTCTGCTTAGGGAAAGGCATTTAAAGAACATTACACACGTGTCGACTCATTACAGGTCATCCACTTCAAAAAATATTATTTTCTCGAGTTAATTGTTAAATTTGGTGTTTTTGGGTCCATTTAAGGTATGAAAATCTCAGCGCAGGGAGTCAAGAAGATAATATGTAAGCAAGGACAGCACACCTTCATTTTAAATATAACGTCAAAATTTTGTTAAGAATAGTACTGCGTGTCTTGTAAATGCGAGCTTTCATCGAGAATAATTGCGTCTAGAGGCAGCAGACTAACCTGTAAGCTACTGTACTATAGTTAGGCGTATCTCACTGGCCATACACGTCGTGACTGCAACGGAGATAACTACTGGCAAGTAACTAACAGTCCTACGACAATCAGCGTCTCTCTCTTAAGTGGCATCTCACAATAGTCAGAGATTAATAAACTCATGGGACGTACTCATATGTTTACAGAGCAGTGACTTATAGCCTGCCACCATCTAATAAGCTGACGTTAGTGTCCCTTTAGAAACACGTTAGGCGCATGCTGACACTATTAGCTGTTAAGTTTTTCTGGCCCTCGGACGTTAGAAATACTTTAAATATGGCGGCCTTATTAAGGTAATGGTCATTTATAATTTTAATGTATTTCGGTATTTGGGTGGTTCGTTTGTTATCCCAAAATCAACGAAGAAACGCATCAAAAATATCTCTCGGTAGGTACGCTAGAGAAAACGCTGTATCCTAACCTAATGATAGGTAAAAAGGCAGAATGTAAAATTATGTTATACCAGACTTTTCAGCAGAAACTAATGGTGAAACATGGTATAATTACAACCATGTAGGATTCACCAATGGTCTCCACTTTGTAGGTGTCGTAGTTATCACTGATGAAACCATGTAGGCATAACCGATGGTCTCCATTTTGTAGACGCTGTAGTTCCCAATGATGAAACAATATAGTACTTACAACCATGTAGGCATAACCGATAGTCTCCACTTTGTAGACGTCGTAGTTCCCAATGATGAAACAATATAGTACTTACAACCATGTAGGCATAACCGATAGTCTCCACTTTGTAGACGTCGTAGTTATCAATGATGAAACAATATAGTACTTACAACCATGTAGGCATAACCGATAGTCTCCACTTTGTAGACGTCGTAGTTATCAATGATGAAACAATATAGTACTTACAACCATGTAGGCATAACCGAT